>VURO01027265.1:1722-11728 GCA_015108175.1 Pelvicachromis taeniatus
TCTCTCTCTCTCTCTCACACACACACACACACACACACACACACACACACACACACACACACACACACACACACACACACACACACACACACAAAAAGAATAAAAAAAAAAAAAAAAAAAAAAAAAATCGCCATAACTCTTGCAAACCCCATTAAATATTTTTGCCTTTTCTGGAAAGACAGAGCATCACTTAATTGAGACCTGGAGAACAGCCCAGTTTCAAAAGGTCAGTGCAACCCAGTTGGATTATTCCTGGTATCCCTTGTTGCAACCAGCACATTAAAACAGGACAGCTCTCAACCACAGAGTGAAGTAAACTTATTTAGAAATCTTTATACTAATAAGAACATTATGCAGTTGTTGGGAAATGAAGCTGTTGCTTAAGAGCAAATCACAACTCGTATCAAATAAAGAGGAAGACTAAAAACTACACAGTTACACGTCATGTTAAGCTTCCCATGAAATGCAAAATTATTTGAATAATTCAACTGGCACTGTAGCCTCTTTCCCAGTGAACTGAATCATAAGGGAGTAAAACACAGGAAAACAAGCATACCCGCCCCACTGCCTGTACTACAGAGCATGTCTAAGCACATCAATCACGCTGTAAGGAGAGGGAAACAAGGGCTGAAGCAGTAAAAGTAGTCCGTATTCTCCCATCTCTCCAAGCTGGATGAGAGATGAGTTTAAGCTGTATCAGTGTTTAGCAAAAATAAAATGGTGTGTGTGTGTGTGTGTGGGGGGGGGGGGGGGGGGGGGGTCTCAGCACAGAAATTATGCCCTTGTTTACAATTAGACTGGGCGGTTCATGGGAGCAGTGAGAGAGCTCTGGGCCAGGCATCTGATCACACTCAAACTAACATGGTGCACTGTTGCACTGTTGTCTGAGCAATAAACTGCGAACTATATCGGACATGTGGCATCCCCCGGTGTACTAGTATTATTTCATCAAAACTACTGAAGATGAAACCTAAGCAGAAAACAGGACAACAGTTCTGTGTAAAGCACAACACAAACATTTTAATGCTACCGACAGCCAAAGTTTAGGAAAACCTTCTGAAACTTAAGAGACGATATTAACCACACACAACCAGACACAGTATAAAAGAGACCTCAACACTACACTGCTCATCCCCCCCACCCCACCCCCCCCCGCATGAGCACTTGAAGGTTTCCAAGATCAAGGACAGACGTCAAAATCTACAGACGTGCAGCGTTCAGTCCCTTCAGTCTTATTCAATCATCCCATAAAAGCTCGATATTACCTTGTTTCAACACAGTGCCGTTTGTCCTGTGCTGATGGCAGCCAGCTACAGATACAGAAACAGCAGTGGCGTACAAAGAACAATGTGTGCATGTACTGTAGATGGATAGGAAGGAAAACATTCAATACCAAAACCATACAAAACAATTCTACGAGTGTGGTTGCATCTAAAAATAGGACTAAAACTAGCTAATATTGCTGGCTCCTTTTGTTATTTAGGATGTTTTTTTTCCCCCCCGTAGACTTCAAACCAATTGAGTAGGAAAGCAAACCAATTCAGAAATAAGCTTCCACTTCACAGAAATAGA
Organism: Pelvicachromis taeniatus; assembly: GCA_015108175.1. Classification (NCBI taxonomy): domain Eukaryota; kingdom Metazoa; phylum Chordata; class Actinopteri; order Cichliformes; family Cichlidae; genus Pelvicachromis; species Pelvicachromis taeniatus. Next base: position 3,295 of record VURO01027265.1, read on the forward strand.
AGGATACAGGTATCTGGTATGTGTTTTATATTAAATTTCGTATTTATTGTACTGGCTTGTCTACTGTAAAACACAGTAAAAACAGGCTCCGTCTAATGTACGTGAACAAATATAACCTTGCAGTCCCAATTACACAGTCTAATGAACTTGGAGATGGCCGTGGCCTAAACAATTATCTAAGGTGTGCCTTTTACAACACTACGGCAATACATAGTGTGTGTGGTTAGTAGTAGGCTGTGTCAACAGGCTGGACGGCGTACATCAGTCAACATGTTTTTAAATGTGCATGAGCAAACAGTCATGACAAACCTATGCTATCCAAGCTACGGGTCAGAATAGTCTTGTTTACATCTGGTACTATTCAAGGAGTGAAAGAAGAGACAACAGGTTGTGTTTCTTTGACTGTACCTCCTCTGCTTTACCGGATGCTGTAGTACACACACTACACAGCTGCACAAACACTGGCACTGTAGAGCTGCGGCGGACCCCTGTAATCACCCTGTGTGTCTTTGTGTACATTTTCTAATCTACTACCAGCTTTTATTATGGTCACGTTGTGGAAAAGGGAATTACATCATGTCATCTTTACTTGGTTTAAGCTGAATTGGGACACCTCAGCCAGCGTGCCCTTGTTAAATAGCGCTCGCACACTAGAAACACCTGTGAGACGGCATGAAAAAACGCACAGGCGCTCGGTCATTGCCGGGGAAGTGAAGTAAAAAGTGACAAACAGGATTCGCTGGTCACTTTTACCTCCCATGAAAACGTATTTGTGAAATTTATTAATAATACTAGGCAACAAGGAGTGCTCATACAGTGTTAGCATGATGTAGCTTTTCATTTCACTCATCCTAAGCAACTTTCAATAAGGACCGCAATTATAGTAGCCCTCCTACAAAAAAAAACATATTTATCCTATAACAGTGACACGAAGGAGGAATATTTAATAGACAATGCTTTAATTTTTGTGTCTGTCATATGGTGCTTGATTATGGTTTAAAAGAAAAATCTTTTGACAAAAGAACAACAGCAAGGACGACTTTGCAACACGTGAATTAGGAAGGACGATGGTTAAAAATGACCGTGACTCTGTGAGTAAATGCCTAAACACTTGTGATTCCAGTTTATGTGAGAGGAGACAAAGCTGGATACACAATGACAACAGAGCCCTGATTATCTAGTCCCAATCAATAGCAGGTCACACATAACAACACATTGTAGGAGGAGGCTGCAGTTCGAGCAAGTGAGGGAATGTGATCCAGATTAAGTGGAAGAATATCACGCAGCCATCTACACAGCACAAAAACGACAGTGTAATCTGAATTGTGAAAATTCTTCTCGAAAACTCCAAGAAAACAAAACACTGAGATACTCAATCTGCAGTAGGGGAGAAAGAGAATCCGCTCAAAGTTAGTTTGTCTTTTCTGGGCTTAAAAAGTACCATTTATCTGTATTTGTCTATACGACATCCGTTTATATAACCTTACATAAGCCACAAATGGTTCTTTGGAAGCTGTAGAGTTCACATAGGGTTCTGCGTTGGCTCTGAGTAAGATGTTAAGCAGACAAAGTTTATAAGAGACATTTCTGGAGCACTTGCAATAAATTCAAGTTACAAACAAAATGTGCCAACAGTATGCATCGTTAGCCGCTACATTTACTGAGTGGAGGAGAGTGGGACACAGCTTTGTCCCGGCCTTGTGCCCAGTAAAGTAAACATGAAAAAATGTCAAACAGAAGAGTTTCTGCGAGTATAAACTACTAGGGAATATAGCAAATGCACTCCTGCAATTTAAATCAAACCGCTTGGGTTTCCAAATAGTCAAAACACTAGCCTTGGAAGGACAGCAGCTGGAATATATAACACATAAAGATAAGACCTAAACAAGTCCATAAATTCTCATGAGTTAATAAAGAAGGTCAGAGGTTAGCCAGAGTGCGCAAATACAGACTAGGTCCTCTGAACACAACTTCATATGCAGAGTAGAGCCTAATCTTTTTCATCTTTCGTAACATTTTAGCAAATAGGATTCCAAATACCATGGCATCATATCACTATGACAGACAGCTTCATCACACAGGTGTGACGATGATCAAGAGGGATGCAACATTTGGTACCTACTGCTCTCATTCACTCACTTTACGGGGGTGATGATCTGCAAAATCTGCAACACAGCCTTTGAAAAACAACCTCTAAAAAGCTCTCGGTAGATATAATCAGCCTCAATTGATGGTTGAACAGTTGCATCATTATGAAAATGAGTAATCGCTCGCCATGTCTCCGTATCAGAAAAAGGCTGGGCTTATGTAGATGAGCCCACCCTGACAGATTGACTAACGGGAAGCATTATCTTTAATCAGAACTCTTTGTGTTGCTTCCTCTGCCATCTGCGTCAGCTTGTACATGTCTACGAATGTGCCGTCAACATCTCCTGGTCCTTTTAATTCCTTGCGAGGTGGTTTTATATATCTTATATATAGTGAATTAGGCACCTCTGGAATGGAAGTGGTCCTCACAGCAGAAACATTTACATGCATTGAGAAAATCTGACCACAGTGAGTTTTTTCTTGGAGAAACACTCAAACGGATTTGCAAGCTACAAGTCTATGAGGCCACTTCTCACTTAGCTATTTTCATCGCTGAAGTCAGCCGCTGACTTTGTTTTTTTTTTTAAGATCTTACATCCTTAACACCAAAAGTACAGTGAAAGCTTTGTGCAACCAGAGCACAGCGACAAACAAACTAATTATTGCCGTCATCAGTAATGTGCACATGGACACAATATAGATGCGATTTTTGTGTTTGTTTGTTTTGTTTTGTTTGAGAATAAGTTGATCAAACACATTAGCATTTAAATGCCATGATGCTGCTTTTTAATGATTAACAAAAAAAATGAAAATATTTTTTGTTTTAGAAGTTCACAGTCCCGCCCACAACTGATTTCTCATAGCTGTCTCAGTACAAATCAAAAACATACAGCCACTTTGCCATGTTGCTATAATTTGTGGTGTGAAATAGTGTTTGTATTTTTAAATTCAGGAGAAACGACCTTTAAGACTGGACGAAACCTGAATATGAACTTTACTGACAGCAGCAGACTGATGATTTGCAAAATACTATTAATTAAGTCATAATTTAAAGAGACACCAATGTAGTACATTTAATAAATGGCACATTTAATGAACATTTTACAACTTAAAAGTAATAAATGTAGTTGTTAAGTTAGACTTACAAGGCACTAATTCCCAACATTCCAGCTAACTTTACATTATTAGGTAACACCCCCCCAATATTACACAGAGAAAATCAATGAGTCCCTCTGAGCAAGCACAATGACTGTGGGGAGAGAAATTTCCTCTCACATGAAGAGACCTCCAGCAGAGCCAGACCCAGAGAGGTGACCCTCTGCCTCGACCATTTGGGAAAGCGAAGAGAGAAAAGAAAAGCACAGAGAGATGAAAACAGGCAAAAATAAAATAAACACTTGGCAGGTTTCTGGGTCCAGCAACAGCAAATCAGGGACAGAGCTGATCCAGAGCTATCAATGATCAGTGTTAAAAGATATATATTATTTAAAGTTAGGTGCTAAAGACTTAACATTGGCTTTATTCTTAATTAATTCTCAACTCAGACAATTATATTATATTCTTGACTTTTTTTTTTGTGCCAGAAATATAATCATGGCAAACATAATATACAACGTTCCAGTGATATAAAAGTTACGGACATGTTTAAAGAGTTTCGATTTATAGGGTTTGCAATGACAACATTCAAATGTTATCTCTAACACTGTAGAGATCTTCACTTTAAGAACTTTATTAGCCCCTAAGGAAATTATATGGTCACAGTTGCTCCAGTAACAGACTGAATAGAATTACATAATACAATATATTACAAAGTTACAAAATATAAGAAATGGCTCTGATATATACAAAAGCTCAATATGTTTAATATTAAATAAATGAAATATATATATATATATATATATATATATATATATATATATATATATATATATATATATATATAATCTAGGATGGGTCCTGTCCACAGCTTTAGTTATTCAATACCACTGGTGTTGCTATAACCTTAAAGGCACCCTGTGGAGTTATCTTCAAAACAAACAAAAATTATCTTAACATTCAGCGCTGGTCATACTGATGTACTGCCTGCTGATGTTAGCAGTGCAGAGTTGTGCAAACCTTTGTATCTGCTACTGAATCCTTATGACCTCTACACCATCAGAATACTTTGCTTTTAAAAGTTTTGTTATTGCTGTATTTTTCCCAAAAGCTTGCCTGAGTGCAGAAATTCCCTGCAGGATTCAGCTGATTGTGAGCAGGGTTTGCGGTCAAATGGTGTTCTTGCAATGAAAGGTTTCTGACTATGTGAAATATTACAGAAGTATCTCAGTGGCAGTCGCGATAAGACCTGGTAAAACTCTGCTTTAGTGCTTAATTTCTGATCCCCTTGAGGAAGATATACTGGACCGACATCTGTGAAGGGGAGCAAGATAATACATTTCCACATTCGCTGCCGAAGCAATGTTTAACAACCTCCATTACATAATGACACAGCCTAGTGTAGGAGCAATCAGATTTTCTTGAGTCTCCTCGTGAACTTCTTTTTCACCTTAGCTTGATGTTTTTCATTATGATCAAAGAAACATTTTTGGGAAAAGACGTGGCATGCATTTTTTATAAACATCCTTCAAACAAGGTCTCGTTGACTTGTAGTCCTCCACCAAGACTTTTAGCGATGAAATGCTTTGTGAAATATCTACAGAACCCAAACTTTTGAGAACTAAAGTTAAGCTGAAGCTTTTTTCCATCTGCCCACTATTCTATGAAGATGCCTCCATCTTGTCTGATGTTAAACTCTTTGTTTTTGTCCTTTTCTTTTATTTCATCCACCTCCTTATTAGTTCGATTAGCTCCTTGATTGCCAGAGTAGGGAACAGGTGGAACAAAGCCTGGAGAGGTGGAGGTATGCACTGGAGAGAGATCAGCTATCAAAACTATGGAATTGAAAAAGAGCTGATGGAGCGAGTGAAGACAGGGTAGAGACAATCTCTTGGGTCATTTGTGACAGAATGGTGGCAACAGCGGAAGGGACGATGTACAAGATGGTAGTGTGACCTGGTGGTGGTGACACTGACAAAAAGATATGAGGCAGAGCTGAAGATTTTCACTGGGAGCGACCAGAATGGACAGCTTTAGAAATAATTATATCGGAGGGCCAGCTCACGCTGAGTGCATTGGACACAAAGTTAGGCAAGACTGAGACGGTTTGGGCATGTGTAGAGAAGAGAGAGGGGAAACACTGGACACCGAATGCTAAATATGGAGCTGTTACACAGGGGGAAAAGAGGAAGATAACAAAGATTCTGAGATGTCGTGAAGGAGGACATGCAGAGGGTTGGTGTGACACAAGGGGATACTAGAGATCGGGTGAGATGGGGGCAACTGATCCACTCTGGCGACCTCTAAAGGGACCACCCAAAAGGAGAAAGATTAAGGTTACTACCATGTGTTATTTTTCATTTTTTTCCAGAAAAATCATTATGAATATAACAATTAAAAAGATGTAATATTATGCATTGCACATCCTCGTGTTAATTAAAGATGCACAAAACAAACACACGTTTAAGTTTTGCACAACGTACTCCCCTCGTATCCATCGCAGTGATCGGGTTTAATGCAGTCTCCTAACAGTTTAAAATTATAACTCGTTGCTTATCATTCTCTGTGCACTTTAATTTGCAATTAAAAACAGAGGATGTGACAGACATTTATGGTTTGTTTTTTTTTGTTTTTTTCAGTTTAACACAGAATTAAAACAAACTTGAGGCTGTAATCACGCTGCATGGTGTTAGCGCCACTGGCTTGCTGTCGAGTCTTTATGTTCCGAGGTTTTACTCCAGATGCCTCCCTCCTATTTATCTTTGCCTGTGTGGACAAGAGCTAGCAGTACACAAGCTTCTGACCCTCTGATGGGGTGTGTGTCTTGAATCAGGAGTTGTTTACACGCAAGGCAAATAGGTTAACCAGTGCGCCATCATGGAGCCACTGGATCTTTTGCTTTAATGCAGCTCTGAAATGATTATGGGGCTGGCCTCTAACACATTTATAGAGGCAAAAAGTCTTTTTACAGTTAAAATATTTTTTTTACATTTTTCAACCAGTTTTAAGTGAGTTGGTTTCAGATTTTCCTCTCAAATATCAGACACGCCCCTGGTTTGCTGCAGATCAATTATCTCTATGAGGCGTCTACCTCACGTGGAGTTGAGTGTTTGTCCTGCTTTGTGCTGATTAGGTAGGCTCCTGTGCACTGGCTGCTCGAGTAATATGGACGTAGGCATCTCCTGATTTTAGTGGTAATGGATATCTGTTGTCTGATTGCGATTGTTGGAAAGGATGCAAGCCACAGGAGCAGCTGGATAGGCTTTTCTAAGCCATCAACACACCAGCAGGCTCGAATAAAGGTTCTTTCTTTAGCTCTGGCATTTTTGAATTCTGACTTTTGTCTCAAGCACTTTGTTGCTCTGTGGGTTGTAAGTGCTTGAGATTACACGATTAAACCACCAAGTTTAAGCAAAAGCTTTGACATCCCTAAAGGGAAAATGCTGGTAACTGTGAATGTGAGAACATACAATAAAATTCTACAGAGCAAAATCATGAGCAGTAAGAAAATCTAAATGAGCCCACAGTTCCCTTTGTTTTGTGGTGTCATAGTGACGGGATTTTTGTGTTTGTGAGTTTGATTTTTTTTTTTAGGAAATTACTGAGTTTTTGATTTCTGTTTTAACATTCTAAGCAAACACATGTAAAATCCAGCCATCTTCTCCCTGGTCCAACCTGGTCACTGTACAAATTTGCAGATGTACAGATGTTGGTTTCACGCACAGAAGTTTGCAATCGCTCATCACGGGCAAAAATGTCATGATATTATTGGGCTCCAAAGTAAACAGATTTGTGCAACCCAGTTCTTGTTTGTTAGAGTCATTAAAGATGCACGCTGTGCAATCATTCCAACCTGGAAAAAGAACAGTTCAAAGAAATCAATGAAAGCTCCAATTTACCACGACAGTCCTGCACATGAGTGCGTGTAAACCACAATTTTGGATTAGATGTTGCATCAGTTTGTCTTTTACCAAGTGGGAAATACAGATCAGATTATTTCAAAGATGGATGCATTTGTAAGAATGTTTTTGTCTTTCTTTTTTTTTTAATAAACATTAACAGCTAATGTGCTTACTACATGGCTGCCCACGTCTTTTCTACATACAGATGGTATTAGTAAAAAAAAAAATGCTGCTTACAGTTTTGTACATCTAACGTCCATTTAATTTGTTAAATGGTGGATGTAATATATCAGACTCTTACAATTAAGCCCTGATCTGTTTGTAATTTCTGTATTAAAAAGCTCAGGAAAGCTTTTTCTTGCTAGAAAGTCTAACAAGGACATCAAGGTGATGTTTAAGAAAGGGGGGAGACAATAACCCGACGGACCAGTTGCACGAACCAAAACACGCTAACAATTGCGCTGGGACTGGGAGACACCTCAAAGAAGTGTTGTAATCTCATGATTCTTATAATACTACAGACATCTGGAAGATATCTGATTACAGATATCTGGATTACAACACATTTACCTCTCCTCCACTTCTTTGAAGTGTCTCCCAGTCCCAGCGCAATTGTTAGCATGTTTTGGTTCGTGCAACTGGTCCGTCGGGTTATTGTCTCCCCAGAAACATTTCTGTTGTGTTTTTTCCTGTCTCCGATGTGTTTTGTGTGCTTTTGCAGCGTTTTTCTTTTTGCAGGTGTTTTCTGAAGTTGCAGTCCGTTTGGCCTCTCAGGGCCACCGTATTCATTACTGTAGTTGTAATATAACTGAGGGGAGTTATTATTTCTTTTGAGCATCAAACAGATTTGCAAGTGGAGGAAAAAGCAATACATGACAGATTATTACTTTATTGGTGGACTCATCACAGGTATTTGTTGCATGTAACTGATGTTAAACATACAGGGATGAAAAGGGGGAAAAAAAAGAAAACAATGTTGGAAACATAACATTTTGATGCATGCTCAATCATCCAGGTAGGTGAATCCCAGAAAGTTGATTCTGTTCATCTGGATGTAGCATTTTTGTTAATTCTCATGACCACTGATCAACAACTACTGATCAAGGCCCACTGATCAATGGCCATGAGTACCATTCATAGAGAGTTGGGGAATGGCTGCAATCACAGCACTGTAAGATGGTGAAAGATGCACCCTTAGGCCCCCTCCTTGATTCAGAAATGGTCTTTCCCTTTTCAGATAAAAATGGCCTCCTTGACTTCCCGCTCAAACCAGCGTTGCTCCCTGTCCAGGATGTGTATATCCTCATCATTGAAAGAGTGTCCACTGGCCTGTAGGTGTAAATAGACTG
>VURO01027292.1:17322-34982 GCA_015108175.1 Pelvicachromis taeniatus
ATATTTTTTTGTTAATTTTTTTAAATTTTTTTTTTTTTTTTTGTTGGGTTTTTTTTTTGTTTGGGGGGTTTTTTCTTTTTTTTTTTTTTTTTTTTTGGCTTCATGCACTAGCATGTCACAGCACGTCACACATTAACTGTCTGCAGCTGCACGTGATCAAGGCATGCTTGCTTCTTTATTTAACAAACTAAAACACTATAAAACTGCAACCAATGCTACCAATACTGGTAGCATTGGTTGCAGTTTTATAGCCTCCATATCTGAGTAGTCGTAAGGGTCAATCTTAATTTAGTCTCCAGCCATCACCTCTGACTATACTTGAAAGTATAGATTGTAAATACCAGTGATCAAGATCAAATGTTAAAAATTTGTAAAATAGTGGCCAAACCTAAAGGCTAAATCATTAAAAAACTATTTATGAATCACACATTTATACTTCGCCCTTGCTTATACCTTATAATACAAAATATTTCATGCTCTCTAAAGAGTTTTTTTTGTTTGTTTGTTTTTTTGGCCATTGGATCATTCCAGTCTGTCTTTATGATTTAAGGGTTGAATGAGATGACATTTCATTTTCTTTTTAAATAAAGCTACATGAATTGATGAATAATATAAAGGCTAATATAACAGTTTTGGTCTTGCTCAGAATGTGCTTTAACGTGCATATCCTATTTTGCCTTTCAAGGATACTCGAACTCAGTTTCATGTCATACACAAGGCAAAGGTTTTAGAGCTTGAAGGTGCGGAGAGAGTCCAGTTTGATGGTTTTCCATCTCTAACTGTAAATGACTTTGTGTAGAACAGAACACATAAACTCATGTCCCTTCACTTTACATAAATAGTTTTTGTTATCAAAAATAGATAAGCTTGTTGAATGACCCAAATGAATGCAGTTTATCCACTGGGGGAGGTCATCTTCAGATAAAATAAAAACAAAGGAATAAACTGAGGCCACTGGAAAGAGCAGTGTCAGGTTTGACACATAACTGCGTAACATTCTTGTCTTTATTCTTGGAGACAAAGCGAGAGGTGAACGCTCGTAGCAAATTTTACTATGACTGCCCTTATTACCCACATACGTTAATGTTTGTGTGTTAAATGGGGGACAAATGGGCTGTTCAGGAGACGGGTTTTTGAGATAATAATTTTATGCTTTGTCAGTGCTTACTGACTGAACTGAAGCTAAAGGTTGTGTCCTATGAATTCTTGATTTTGTACAGTTGCACCTTTATCCCGTGCATCAGCATATTTTTGTAACAGGCATGTTCTTTGTTAGTTCCTTTTCTTTGCAGTAGACTAAGGGAGGGGCAAGTGTTTTGTTGGAGTTGCCTGCTGAATTCCAACAAACAATGCAACTGATGGCTTACATGGAGACAAATCAGTGAGGTCAAACTCTGTCCTTCTGACGCTGCCAAGTTAATCTTTGTGTTGACTCTGTGGCTTCATACTTTGATGGTTTGTAAAACACCTGCCACTAGCATCTTTGAAGTGGATTTTGACTTACCTTTTTTGCTAAGCTAAGTATGCATAGTTAATTCTTCTCTACAGATCACATTGGCAAACCTTAAGTAAATATTAAAGGCCAGCAAGTGCAGACATTATTTAGTATCCCATGCAGGTAAACAATCTGCACCACAGTTGTGCGTAATACTTATTAGTAGTTTGTTTGTCTTGGGATATTACTGTGGTGCTTTACAGGAACTGCTCAGATCCCTGAATTATGCTTGTTTGTTCAGCATTGCAGTAAAATTTGCCTGTTACAATCAGCAGTGTTTTGTTCAGCTGCATGTTAAACTTCAACTCAATTCATTTTGCAAAAGGATAAAGGCCATAGAGGTGATTTAAATTCTATTTAATTAAAAATATCAGAAATGCAAGTTGCATACTTCAGTGGGAACTGCAGCTGCCTCAAAGCGGTGTGCATTGAACTTTGACCCTGTTGCTTTATGTGTAGTTGGCTCAGAGGATTGTGGGTTAAAGTGGCAAGAAAGGCATGTGGGCTTGTACAAAAAGTGTGACTGCGTGTAAAAGTGTGACTACATGCAAAAAGAGTATTCTGTTTTTGGCAATACTGCACGTGACTTTTTCTAGCATATTAAATGCTATGACGGAGAAGGATAGACCAGGGGATCAAAGGCTTTTGTCAAGTCACTGCGTGGATTCAGGTCATTTTTAAAAATCAGTGGTAGGAGGTCATGATGATTGCAGGGCTGCGAGCATGGGTATCGTGTGCATTTCTGAAGCAATATAAATTCCAAAGGACATGCAGGTTCTGGTATAATAGGCTATCAGGCAGGCAGCAGGTTTTTCAGGCATGCATGTTTCAATAAAACTGCCACACAAAAATCTCAAGCTGCTCAGAAGCTGGGCTCGGTGAGAGCTCATAGGAGGGACAGCTAATCAAATTTCTGGTGTCTCTTCAGGATAAAGCCTAAAAGGAAATGTTTATTATGCTGAGGATTTTCAGTAGTTTTTGTATTCGTAATCAAACAACAACATTAGTGAGTCAAATCCATGTGTCTTCTGTCCAAAGCAGCTTACTATAATTCTCAGAATTTTTATTGAAGTGTCCTCACATGATGTAACTTTGACTGTCAAGTAATGCATTTATACCTAGCAAGAAAAGAGTTGCATTTATTATGTTTTGTTTTTGTTTTTTTGTTTGCTTGTTTTTGTTATTGTTTAAGTTGATGGGGAGGTTTGTCCTCTGTCTTTAGTTGTGTGTTTCTTACTGATCCCTGCAACCAGCTGCTCTGTTTCCATACCTTTAAGCAGATCCTGTGGTGCTATCAAGTAGCCTGTTCCAGACATGGCTTCACTGTTGGGAGACAGTGTAAGGAGGTTGTGACAAGAGCTGGATTTCCTGGGTGACTTTTACAACACTCTATGACCTGGCCTCTGCCTCACTGGTGGGCGAGTGTGTTAAGCATGACATGTCAGCTCTGATGCTAATTTGCCCACATTTGGATTTGGGTGTGGTGTGCAAATGAAAAAGCCTAAAAAAGGACCATCAACGGGGACAGTTTGTATTGCATGTGAAAGAACTTAAAGGTTGGGCAGGTTATGTGTGTCTTATAATATCAGTGTATATTCAGCAATGTTACCTGTTAAGTCTGCAGAGACATTGTGTCTGCATTCTTTAAGCTTTGTAATTCAGGTCATTTCATTCAGGAACAGAATTTGGCATCTACTCTGTGGACACTGTTACTCAGCCAGTGCTTTCAAATCTTAGCTAGAGAATGGCAGAGGTCAGGGTCGAAAGCATTAGCAGGGCTGCCCACCAGCAACATTTTCCATAGCTCATGGTCTGGATCAAGTTTCAATTCTCTGCGCTAGTGTACTCCTTCTGCTGTTGTGTTCAGCCTCTGTGGGGGAAAGTGCTGCTCTCTGGTGACTGAAATGTGGTAGTACTTTCTGCCCTCGTGCCTCATGTTTAAGAAAACAGAAGAAAACAGAAATTTAAAAACAACAGCATTTTTTATTTTGTTGTATCACAGTGTATGTAGTGCTATAGTTCTGGGACTTGTTATCTTCTTAATGTTATCAAGGTCAGTGACATCAAGTGAACGGTCTGCATAAATGTAATCACATCATGGGTTTAGTTGGATCAATATGGTTACAGATTAAAATGAAAACTATCATATAGGTGACAAGTCCTGTTTCAAAGCCTTTTTCTTTCTTTTTTTTGAAGCTAGTCTAAATATATCCTCCACTTGCATGTTCAGAACTCTACAGGAGCAATGGGTGCCACACTGTACTGTTCTAAACTTAAATCCTGACAGCTGTTCTCTTCTTGGCTCTGCTTCCTCTGATGTCAGATTATTGTGAGCTGCCTAGCAGCTGACCACAGTGCTTTGCTCTTCTACATGTTAGCTGTTTCTGGTGTTGCATGGCTGATGCAATGCCTACGGTCCATATATACAGTGGCATGCAATCTAGGCACCCCTAGTAAACATTTCTGTTAATTTCAGCACAAGATGGACTTTCTATAAGAAATGAGAGAAAACAATGTCTTTAATGTCTTTTGCAATTGGTTGTTGAGTAAAAAAGAACGAGAAATACAAAATATTTAAAATTTGATTCCGGGTACCTTTTTGCTTTATAAATCCTCTGGCTCTCTAATACTTGTCATAACAACTAGCACTCAAGGGCTCCTTTAAGCCAGTGCAGCAATGAGCACTTCCCAGAAGGCAGGAAAAAACTTTTTTTTGAAGACACCAAAGCATTTAACTGAATTAAGAAATGGTATTTAGCAGGAACAGTAGTGATCAAGTTAAGGTCTGGAAGACTGAAAAAACTGATGCTACTAGGACAGCTATGAAGGTTAAATAACATTTCTCTTTGACTGCAAAAAAATCCTTTAGTAATATTTGGCAGACTGGTGGTGAATTTTTCCACTGTGCAGTCTTCAAAATCCTGCTTACTTAGCACAAAATTCAGCATCAGAGGTGTGCATATAAACCTCTAAATAAGCCTGATACAGTCTAGGAATTAATCCTGAGGTTGGGGGATAAAATGAAAATAGAACTTATTGGCTGTTATAAGCAAAGCTATGTTTGGAGATGAAAGGGTGCTACAGTTACACGAAAAGAAGAACTTTCCAACTGTTAGTACAAGGGTTGATTGATCATGCTTTGGGTTTGTGCTGCAGCCAGTGGTACATGGAACATTTTCACTGTTAGAGGGAGGAATGTACTAAATAGCTGAATAATATAAAGGCAGTTTATTCTGGGAGCAGTCTGTTGCTAAAAAGCTGAAGATGACAAGAGTCTGGATTATACAACCGGTTAATGATTCTAAATATACCCAAAAAATGCACCATGAACTACCTCAAGAGGGATCGACCTGAATCTTTTGCCTTGGCCCTCTCAATCCCCTGAGTTAAATATAATCCAAAACTTTTGATTAGACCTCAAAAGAGCAGTGACTGCTAGACAGCCAAGAATCTCTCAAAATTAAAAGTTGTGATACTCAAGTTTTACTTAGCAAGTAACAGAAATTTTGACCAGGGTTGCTCAAACCTACACACATCTACATAGTACATAGAAAATAACAATAGCTCCAACTAGGCTTCATTAGCTTGTGCTAAAAATTGAGCCTGACTGTTGGTCCTTTTTTCCTCATGTTGTCCTTAGGTTGCAGATTGCCCAGGAGGAGCATCGAACAGTTGAAGTGGAGAAGGTAAATCTTGAGCAGAAGTTAAGGGATGAGATAAACACTGCTAAGCAGGAGGCCCAACGATTGAGAGAGCTGCGTGAAGGCACAGAGAATGAACTGAGTCGCCAAAAGTATGCAGAAGAAGAGCTGGAACAGGTAATGGTTGCAATCTGATCAATTATATTTAAACGAAATCTGTAGTTTTTATCTGGGTAAAAGGCTGAAGTTCACAAAGGAGAAGCAGTGAATCTAAGTGACTAGAAAAGAAGACTTCCAAGGTGGCATCTGCACAGTATGTTTAGGTCTTTCAGATTCACACTAGCTATAGTGTAAATACACCCACTCAGTCTTTGTCCTTTGGAATTTGGCAGAAAAAGCACAGTACAGCCCACGTAAGTAAGTGAAACACAGTTTCTGCTTGAAGGATTATCACAGTGCACCAATTCAGATGCTTTTGTGTCACATTTGGTTTTTCTGTAGACACCCTGATAATCTGGGATTATGCAGGCCTTTGACATTCTATATAGGTGCTGTTTTCATTAACTGCAAGTCTGAACTTTACTGCACAGTATGTGACAGGTAGATTTGAAAGACCTGCTGCTGCACTGCCAGTTGTGCCCATGTAAGAAAGAGTAGTGCAGATAATTAACAGGTGGTTCAAACTGTGTGATGCAGAGACTCTCCTGATGTTTGCAGGTGAGAAAGGGCAACTGTAGAAATGTTCGTACTTGATTCTACATAAATTGTCCAAAATGCATGTGTTAGTGGTTGTGCAGCAAGGGGGGCTATTTACCTAGACACCTATATATTCAGGTTTAAGGTTACATCTGAGCGTTCAGTGCGTGGGATTGGGTTATTTGTGGATATAGAAAGGTCTAAAAATTGTTGGCAGATTGTGGGTGCATTTTTTTCTTATGTGCTCATCTAGCATGGCTAATAGTTGAAACCTGTTGCAGGTGCGCATGGCACTGAAGAAAGCAGAAAAGGAGTTGGAGTCGCGGAGCAGCTGGTCGCCACCAGAGTCTCTACAGAAATGGCTGCAGCTCACCCATGAGGTGGAAGTGCAGTACTACAACATCAAGAAGCAAAATGCTGAACGGCAACTCCTGGTGGCCAAAGAAGGGGTAAGCATGCAAAAAAATAAGTGTGTGTGTGTGTGTGTGTGTGTGTGTGTAAGTAAGCCTTTCATGTTCTTAATTATTTGGTTGGTTATTGTTACTTGGCATCACTTTCCACTTCCTCCTGCTTACATTGATAAGGGCTTGGTCACTTGCTTTCACAGGCAGAGAAGATAAAGAAAAAGAGGAACACTCTCTTCGGGACTTTCCATGTGGCTCACAGCTCCTCCCTGGATGATGTGGACCACAAAATATTAGCAGCAAAGTAAGTCAGAGACTGTAATTGTGCATTGATATTTAATTTATGTTGTTAAAAAATAAAAGCGGAGGAAAGCCTATTTCATACACAGTCATGATTGAACATTTCTCCTCCTTGCAAAGTTTTCTTTTTAATACTCTTCTGATCTTTCGCAGACAAGCCCTTGGCGAGGTGACGGCTGCTCTGCGAGAGAGGCTACATCGCTGGCAGCAGATAGAGATCCTGACGGGTTTCACCATCGTCAACAATCCAGGCCTTCCATCACTGGCCTCGGCCCTCAACCTCGATCCCACTTTCATGGGCGGCAGAGCTACTCCTCAGCACTTCATCATGTCTGACGACATGGACGACATGGACGAGGATATCGTACCCGGAACTCTGCCATGTAAGAGTTCCTCAGAAACGCTCAGCCTTTCAGTGGGGATTAGCAAAAAAATCCCTAAACAGTCCTCCAAGGCTCTGCTTGGGAAATCCAAAAATCAGCTCACATGACAATTTGGACTTAATGCTACATTTATCTTTGTGGCCCCCACGGTGCTGGCGGTAGCGGGGGTTAGACATGTCTATAATGAGTATTGAATGTTGTTTTACACTTCACACTATGTAAATTCACATAATTGTCTTATTGTTTTACACACGGTTGCCTTTTTGTTAACTGTTATTTTGGATACATTTGTTTATTTCACTCAGTAAATTATTGAAACTGAATATTGCCATGATTTTCCTCTGGAAATTGAACCCCAAAGAAAAATATACTTCTTAAAAAGAACATTTTTTTGTGTTGACCGATTTGTAGTGCTTGTGTCGTGATACATGCTTATAGATATGTTTGAGTAGCTTTTGTTCAAAGGATGCCACAAAAGGAAATATTACAGATTTAGTCACTGTCAGAATTATATTCCTATTTAGGAATAAGACAGGAACACAGAAATCCACAACTCAGATTCTTACACACCTTTCAGTTCTTGCAGAATTCATACATATTTATACATATGTCGGTTTCAAATCATATTTGACTTGTATGACAAAACTTTATATGTTAGGTTGTGGGTTTAGCTAACTGGAGCTCCAGTTTGCTGCACAAGTGAACGAGTGTTTAATCACTATTAATTACACTGCTTGTCTCACTCCCCTCTCTCCCTTCCCCAATTCTCTGGCATTTGGCTCCCACTGCTGTCTCATTGGTCCAACTACAGATGGCAATCGACTGTTGGAACGGCGGGCTAGTGACCTGTGGTCCATTGGTTCAGACTGTCAGCCCGTGTGGAAATATCCTGGTTGGCCATTTATTCATGCCCCACTTCAGTCCTCAGTCTGACCTTCCCATCTCTGCTTTTGCCTAAAAGGCACACTGAGTTTTCATACATTTTAACTGGCAGTATGCTCCAGATGGACCCAGCTGTAACAAAAAAAAAAAATCGTCTCCATGCTGCATTCATTTAAAAACACCCCTTGCCTTAGTTGCTTACTTGGTACTGAATTCCCCTTCTAAATGTTGCCCCTCCTCCCAACAATCCCCTTTTTTTGACTCCACTATTGTTTTTTTTTTTTTCTTTGTTTTTTTTTTAAAGAAACATTTGCCTTCTTTTTAAACTTTTTATTTTCTTATAATTTGTGTTGGGATTTTTACTGATCTGCATCACTGGTGTGGAGTAAAGAGGCTTATATTCGTTTATTTCTATATTTTATAATGTGTAACGTTTCCAGTGACTAAAGCATCTTTTCAGTATATTTCTTGTTGTTCTATCTTTGTCCATCAGACACTTATTTTATGTTAACGTTACTAATGCTGTTATTTTGTGCCAACAGCTCCCAGTATGATGTCTCTGCGCCAACGCCACATTGATCCCCAGCTGGCCCTGGGCTCCCAGAGGTTGGTAGAGAGTTGTCTGTTGACGGGGCAGCAGGGCGAGGGAACCCCCTACCCTTCGAGGCCTAGGGCTACCTTCAGACATTCACGCAGCCACTCGTTTGGGCAGCTCGATTGTCTCCCTTTGCCTCCCCTCTCCTCGGCCATTTCTCACCCGTCCATAATCTTTACTTCCAGCCAAATCCCTCAGGCGTCATCATCCTTATCCTCATCTTCCTTTTGCTTACCCAGCTCTGTGGGTGGCAGTACAACCCCTCATTCCCATGCATACCATGCTTCTTTCCAGCCCATGGATCCTATTCCTGATTTGTCATTCTCAGATGTCTCCAAAGTGCACTCCTCGTGCAGCGACAGTTTCGGGTACCCATCTGTCTCCGTTCTCCACGCACTTTGCATGTTCGTGGGTGTTTTTTCACCACCTGTCATGGTTATACCTTGATAACACATGTAGAGTAGGTACTTTAGTATATTCATTCTGTTATGTTTCAGTTTTATTTTCTAACCTTTTCTTTTCTTAAATTTCACACCCTTAGCTGTTTTTAAGCCATTACAGAAACTTTGCATTTACTCTTTTTCAACCTCTCAGTGTTCCTCCCGTTCTTTGCCCGCGCAACTAACAAGTGTGAAGTTCTGCTATCCAGGCTGTGCCCGCGTAACCATGGCTTTCAAGGCATAGTGTAGACAAACTCAAGCATGCAGAGCTGCTTTTTAATCTTGCTTGGATGTGATTTTTCTTCTTCTAACCTGTAAATTTTTCCTCCCACAGGGATCTAAATCGCTCCGACTCAGACTCCTCTTTGTCCCTTTCACAAGTTGGTGATCGGCTATCTGCCTACAGCTCCAAAGGCCACCTAATCAAGCCCACCTCTCTCATGCACGGCATGTCCAACCGGGCAGATGATGCCGTCTCACTGCATGCTCACACCCCCAATGGAGGGAACCGTGTTCATGAGGGAAGTCCCGACAGCCCCATACTCATGAAGAAGGTGTACAGCCTGGGAGAGATCAACAGTCTGTCTGAGTCATCTCGCTCACTCAGCCCAAACTCCACTGAACCTGACACACCATCACCAACAGGAGGGCAGGTAGGAGTGGTGGGAGTTAAAGCCAACAGCCGCATCCCACAGCTGTCCTCCAAGAAGAGCCCCCTAGAGGAAGATAGTGGTTCAACAGGAGAAGACACGGATTCAGCTGCCAGCCGTAAGAAACATACCTTCAAGATCTTCAAAAAACAGAAGAAATAAGCGCTAAATGAACTATGGGCTACCAAAGCTGTAGAAATGTATTCCTCTGTCTGACCTGTTTTTGTTATGTTTTTCAGTTTCTAGTTTTGGGGGTTCATTAATGGTCACATGATGGCAAAATCTTTTGTCATTGAATCTTTTTGTAGGTTACAACACCTACTTTGAGAGACTGTGGACTGTTTTATCCAGCTTTATCTGCTTATACTTGGTCAATGTTGAGTATGTGGGGAATGGGCAGGTTTGTATATTGGAATGTAAAGTATTATTTATTCTGCAGGAACTTGTGCCAGTGTCAGAGGGAAATATGTCTCCCACTTGTTGTTTCCTTTTTTTCCTTTCTTGTTCTACAATCTATAACATTTTGCATGTCTTCACTTTTGTTTGACAGATACTCGAATGCTCTTAGTGTTTGCTTGGTTCTTGTTGTTAACCTGCTTAGACAACACTTGTTTCTTTTATTACTATTGAAAAACCTACAAATCCAAAGTGAATGCGCACTCCTGAGTATTTTATTTTTATTGATGGGTACACTTTGTCTGGTTTCTTTTTGTTGGTGTCTTGTTTGCAGAGAAAATGACACATTCAGGGGATCTTCAGCTATAAGAGGTGTATTAAAATACTCCTGTATAACCTTTGGCTGTAAAAACAAATGTTGCGTGTTGATATTTTAACTTAGTATATTATGATGCCTTCTTAGGGCCATTCTAGGTAATAATAAAATAATAATAAAAAAGGATCTGGGAGGGGGGTGATATTCTGAAAAAGAAAAAATCCTAACTTTTATGAGCTCTTAGGTGGAAAATATATTCTAACAATGAATGCAAACCCCCACAAAAAACTATAGTCTCACATTGAAGTCACAAATATACAAAATGAAAGTGTTCCTCTTTTTGTAAAGCAATCTCATTACAGTGGATGGTACTTTCCTTCTGTTATTCCTACTGACATAATTTAGATGCAGTCAGCAACTATTTGGGAGCCCATAATCATCCCATTAAGTATTGCTGTTTATTGGGTTATTCAGAAGAAATATACTGATTTGCATGAGATGCTTTTGTGTAATAGTTATTCTTGCATCACCGCCTCATTTTGGCCATTCTCTGTTTAGCAGTAGAAACTCAAATGAAAAAGAAAAAATATATATATATAAAAGATTATTATTAAGGGTTTAAAAAAAAGTTTTCTCTGAATATTAATCAGTAATCTTTTTTTCCACATAGAACAGCACTAATAAGCTGAGTGTATCAGCATTAACTGCAGGGTCTAAGTGTATTTGTACTGCACCCTAGAGGTAAATTCTTGCAAAGTATCTAAAGGACCAGCATCAGACCTTTTGCTTTGGGGTTTTGAATTTCAGTGCATTTGAAACATGGGAGAGTGAAGAATGTCTCTTCTCTCTCTTTGCTGAAATATCCAGCTTATCTTACGGACTGTCACTCATTAAACTGGGGGTTTACACACACCCTCCCTGAATCGAAAGGGAATCAGGTGTTTGAAGACTAAATATATCTAGGGTATACCCTAGATATATTTAGGGTACCTGTATATGTGTATTTTTTTATTAGGCTAAAATGTTACAGAAAAAAATACCAAAATGTTTAAAGTGATAGCCAAGCAATGCAATGTTTTCTTTAGATATTTAATGTTAAAGTTAGGATACACATTGAGAAAACACATTAGAGATGCTTGCTTTCTACACCTGTATATCATAAGAAAATGTACAGCTATGGTTGATTTTGTAAGACCTAGCCCCTTTGAAGGTTAACTAGGATCCCACACTTTTCATGTAATGTGGATTGACCTGTGCTGTCCTGTCTTTTAGTTTTATTGTTTTGTCTTTTTAGTGGACATAAAAAGCTCCACAGCAGTTTTTCAGTGAGGATTGGGTGTTGGTAAGGGCTATAATTAAGGAAAGTATTTTTGCTCTGTAGAAGACTGAAAATTTAAAGTTGTAACCACTTCTGGTTAACGTTTTATGGAGGCAGGAAGTCAATCATGTAAAAGTGCCAAATTGTGATTTGTGTCAGAGGCCTTTGTGTTTGTAGTGTGTTCGAAACCTTGAGCCCCTTTTGCACAGAAGACAAAAGTGCATGACGTATACAGTAATGTATATTCAGAGATGAAATGCTGAATGTCCAAGGGTATTTTCTGTAAGAGTATAATCAGTACCGTATGTTTACATTTGTTACAGATAATTATTATCCTCAGAGAAGTAGTAACAAAAGGGAAAAAAAAGACAAAAACAAACCTTGTGCCAGTTTTAATGTTGATTGCTTCATTTGAGCACAAAACTATGCATCTAGTTGTAGGTGATTACTAAAGTAGAAGGGACGCCAGTACACTTAGGGTGCTCCTGATCAACGAACAACCAAAAAGTGCTGCAGAAGACACAAGAAAGTCTCCCCCAGCCTCATAATGTAACAGGTGGTTTGGATTTATAAGACATGTTTAAATATTTTATTTAAAAAAAACAAACAAGACGAGCTTAAAAAAAATAATTTCCTACTGGTACTTTTTTAAAGTGTCATTTGTACCTTTTTTGCACGACAGAGCTGTAAATTGGTTATGCCATCTGAATGTGTGAGTGTACGTGCGTGCGTCTGTCTGCTCCCGGTATAATGCACTGTAACGTTGATGCATGTCAACTGTTATAACGAAACCTATATTGGGTTAAAAGAGTGGATCAGCTTAAGCGCTTAAGTCCCCCACCCTACTTTTCTCCTTGTCTTTATTTTGAGCTTCTATTTATGAAAACCTACAGTATATTTGTACAGGGGGAAAAAAATCATTTTGCATCTACTGTTGTGGTCTAAACTTTGATGGCACTCCTGCATGAAAGCAATAAACTATTTTGAATGAGAGGTGAGCTGCTTCTTCTAATACACAACGCTTTAGACGTTTCTTGAATTTTTAGATTTGACTCTAGTTAAAAGTTTGCGTCAGCACAAAGGATTCAAATGTAGGTTGTGAAATGTAGATCGAGGAAACGGGTGAAAGATCTTGGATTACCTTTCATTATATTGCCAGCAGTGAAATGCAACCAAACCCAGAAAGCTCCACGAAGGTGTATATAGTAAGTGGGTGGGGCTTTATGCTGTCAAATATTTATCTAGGAGAGTAACTGAGGTAGAGCAGGATAGGATCCGGGTCTTGATGCTTCTCATTTCACTGCAGCAAGATTAATGAAAACACTGCGTGGGCAATGGATTTCCATACGTTGTACAAATATAGCTGTCATTTTTGCCTCATGATGCAGGTAGGAGAAGGATTGCCTTCACCAATACTTCTCTAATACACTGGTTTCTTCTAGTGTAGTCTTCTCAGCAAATATATGCTTGTCTTGTGTCACATATAGGTTGTTTGGGGTTTAGATGAGGTAAAAATCCTGAATCCTTCAGAGGAGGCTTTTCCAGACCATCTTTTGCAAGTACTCTACTCTTGTGATGAATCTGCTACAGTACAGCTGGACTGTGTTGTATCCTTTGAAACTGGCACCATAAGCACATTCCTGCTAAGACAGTGGGCTTGTGTCCCAGGTGACAATAAAATAAGGACTGTGAAGCTGAATCTGCCAGACTGGTTGGTGTATCAGCCTGATGGGATTGTTCCAGACTCTCAGTGGGTGCTGAGTTGTATCCTTCGAGCCTCAGTCAGACACACTGGATATGATGATACTCAGAAGTCTGTCAGAGCTCAACATGTGACATCTTTGAAACCTAAGCCCTACTTAAGTCGACGTGTCAAACAACATCAGCTCTGTATTGCCTGGGGCACTCAAATACTCCAGCTAACTAAACAGTTTATCCCGAAACAGTGTGATTTGGAACAAGGTGAGGCTGGAGAAGTAGGATTAAAAGTGAACTCTTTATAAAGTTAAAGTGAAGCTGTGAAAAAAAAAAAAACCTTCTCTCATCATGTCTGAGAGCAATATGCTGTGAATCTCAAAGATTTGAGAGGAAGATGAAAAAACTCACACAGTCCTCTTTTTTTAAACTTTTAATAAAAATGCTAACTTGTAGGCTTCCAAATTTCATTTAGAAACGCTTCATCTGCTGTCGTCAATCTATGCTTCAAGTGGAGAAAGCTTCGGTATCACAAAGACACTGAATCCCTACAGGAACGATGTTCTGGAGTATTTACGCATTAAAGCCATCTCTTTCCCATGGTATGATAGACTGTTTACACTATATCCACTAATTTTCCATTCTGTCATTGCAGTTAAAATTTGAGGTCAGCTAAACAAGTGGTTTGTTTTTGTGGGGGGGGGTTTTCTAGGTGTACGCTTTCCATCTGGATATTTGTAACCAGACACTGCCAGGAAGCCTTGTGTGGCGTGTTTCATCATATAAATTCCCAAAATAATTATATCACACCAGCAATACTCCTCACAAAGTCAGGTATAGTTCATTTTTGCCCAGATATTCTCTTTATCGCATTATCTTGACTTACATAAGACTTCTCTTCATTCACATTAACCACAGGTCACCTACATATCCAGATGAACGGAGGGTCTGAGGAATCCTCTGCATTTCTCTCTTCATTCAAGGTCCCTTTAAATGTGTGGTGCAATCTTATTGTGATGGTGCAAGGTAGAACAGTAAGTAGTCTCTTGTTGACACAGCCTAGCATTTATCATGCACATCATCACAATAATGAAAAAAATGCTCATTGTCATTGCATCTCAGGCGACTGTCAATATGGTATGCTTGGATAAAGATCAGAGAACAGTTAAATCCTCTGAATATATGTAAGTCTACTTCTAATGTGACATCATGATTCAGTTATTACCCAAAGGAAAAGAATGCATTTGAAGTGTTCTATACCACTATATACTCTTCTGCTGTATAACATGCTTTACAGGTTTAGATTTATTATCATGCTTGATGACACAGACGGATATTTTGTGATTGGAGGAGGGAAATATATACAAGGAGTGAAAGGCTATTTTGGACCAGTGATATACCACCGCAACCGAATACTGCCTGATATAATGGTACTTCTAGTAATACTACTATAAAACTGCTGTACTTTAGCTACCTGCAACTCAGCTGTTCACTGCGTTCAAGTCTGATTATAGCTTTCTTTGTCAGTCTGACTTTTATGTTCCAGATGTTATACAGAATTTAAATCTGACCAGGTGGCTGCAGAGTTGTGAAGAGTTCAGCTTTGACATGAATGTGAAGATCAGTGGCCATTCAATGACGATCCAGCAGAGGACAGAAGCTGGTAATACCAGCAGTAGGGTTCTACTTACACTAGATGGTGTAAAAAATAACTTTTTAAGTAAAATTTTTAAAGTAATGACAGTATGAGCGATGTGCTTTTGCTGCTTTTGTCCAGAAACGTGCTCTCATGTTTTCCATAAGTGGGTGGTAAAACACAGACAACCGTCGAATCCACAGTGTGAATCTTGGGAAGCAGCTGCTCCTCACAGAAGACATGCCGCTAAACTGGCCAAATTATTAGTTTTAAAACACGGTGAGAGGAGAAGTATGATCTTTTGAATTGCCAGTGCATTTTCAAGTATAAGGCTGTCCAAATTAATGGTGCTTTACTGCAGTTGTAATGGCTGCTGCTTTGGATTCTGCACATCATTAAACACATTAAAGTTCAATTTGTGACTTGCAGGGGGACGAACAGTTAGCCTGCATGACTTGGGCAGAGCACTGTACTCCTTATCACTCCATAAGCTGGGCAAAGCGAGCGGCACAGAAGTGGTCAGCAAAGTATTATCGCTGCTTCTCCAAGCTGGCTGCCTAGCTGATACCCGAGCTCTGCATATGTCATCTGTGCTCTACAGTACTGGTCTGGGAGTCCAGAAAGAGCCTGTTAAGGTCTGTTTTATCAGGTCATTCATAGTTACGATTTGTTTTTGAGTTTTTTTGGGGGGGGTTTGGTTCAATATTTTCTCATGTGTTCAAATGTATGATGCAGGCTTGGCTCCTGGCCCTGCTTGGTGCCCAAAAGGGTGATCGATTGGCATTGCTGCATCTTGGCCACGTGCACCATCTGGGACTGCACGGTCAACCCAAGGATCATGATCTGGCCTATGCCTATTATGCTAACATTGCTCAACAGACAACTATAGACCGTCACAATCCCTCACCACAGCAGGTTTGAAAAGCATTGTTTTTCTCTACATAAATATCTTTTTATACGACGTATGACCAGTTTTCCAAAAAGTTTAGAGTACTGTTTATCATGGCTACACTTTTCAGATTTCTTTCCTCAATAAATGTATTGTGGCGGCCCACTAGAGGGCTCCACTCACACTCAGGTTGAGAGGAGGGGTTTTGTAAGTTGTGTGGCAGGATGTGTTCAGTTATGTTGTGAGGAATAGTCGGAGTGAAAAGCTAAAGCTACTCTGTCGTCTGTGCCATACCTCCACAATATCTTTGTTTCTTCGATTCATAAAAAAAAAAAGCAGCAGTATAATGAAGTCGGTTTATTACAGTGATCAAAAATAGTTAACATTTAATTTAAAGCATTTATTTTTTGAAGCAACAATGATTTATCCTTAGCATTTGTCTCCTCTTTATTCTCTCCTTTTTCAGACAACAGTTGAGGCAATTTTTTTGAACGATGATGAGATGTTGAATATCCAGACCAATGAAAACCACCACATCTTTCAATGGCTCAAACATCAGGCCCGGAGGGGAGCAACTGAGGCTGAGGTAGTCTACTGACTTTGTTGTTGCCCTTTTGTTTCAAGTATGTTCCTCACTTTTAATCAAGACACAGAGTGAGTTAACGGGATTGTCACAAGACTACCTACTGGTATAACTGTTGCTATAATTGTTCTTCCACAAAGACAAAAGCAGAGGTAAAATCACTGATGTTCGTTAGCAAGAACTACAGAGGCTAATTTAAGGAGAGGTGGAGCATGGGCAAAGGAAGCTCTGCTGGTGTTTATCTGCATCGCTTTCTTTAAAACTGGATGGAAAAATGGGGAATTTCAACATTTAGATTTTAGTAATACCTTGACAAATGTCTTACAGCAAGCTATTGCCCGCATGCTTTTCTGGGGCCAGCAAGGAGTGACTCCAAACATCCAGGAGGCTGTGAGACATTATGAAAGGGGAGCTGTCCAGTGGGAGGATCCAGTGTCAATGTATGACTATGGGATAGTACTTTTGCAGGTCAGATTTTCATTTGATATAGAGTATGGAACAATATGGACAGTTATCTTAATCTAAAGGTTTTTCCTTCCACCTGTGTTAGCATTTAGTCACATCTGCTTGTAACATATGAACTTTTTTCTCTGTAGGGACATGGGGTGGAAAAGAACATTCCAAAAGCTATCACATTCCTAAAGAAAGCAATGGATAAGGTGGCTAAATGTTATTAACCTCTTTATGACTTATTTGTTATCTATGCTGTAACATCTGGAGTCCACTTTAAGTTCCACAAGCTCCACTCAAAGTTTGCAGAAACCATTCTGGTTCTGAAAATAACTGTCCTACAGGGTCATGTTCCTGCAATGAATGCTTTGGCCTGGTACTATGAGCACTTTGAGAAGGACTACAAACAGGCCGTACAGCTGTGGGAACAGGCCGATCTCCTCATGTGTCCAGAAGCAGCTTTCAATCTTGGTGTGATTTACTCACAGGGCCTTTATCCAGGAAAACCTATGAACCAGGTAAGCTCAACTGTAAAATCATTATCCACTGTAATGTATATGTCATGGGTCCTGTAAGTGGTAATAACTAATATATCTTACAATATAACTAATTTATCTGTCCTACAGTATATGGCCTATAAGTACTATCTGAGGTCTGCAGAGAGAGGAAATATCAGGGGAGGGATTCTGATTGCTGACATTTGGACCACTGGGATGCCTGGCTTTGTCAACAGACATCCATCGAACGCTGTTTTGTCAGCAACTTACTTTTTTATTTATTTGATTTCACATGCATTTCCATTTGTGCCTTAACCTGAATGTATTATTAACTGACTGCAGGTGGGTAAAGTGGGCAGCGGAGCACAACGGATACTTGGGCAACATCTTACAC
>VURO01027292.1:40624-66128 GCA_015108175.1 Pelvicachromis taeniatus
GAACAATTAAAACTTTGAACTGTGTGTGTGCCTGTGTGTGTGTGTGTGTGTGTGTGTGTGTGTGTGTGTGTGTGTGTGTGTGTGTGTGTGTGTGTGTGTGTGTGTGTGTGTGTGTGTATTGTATTTAGGGCAAGTGTAAAGTAGTACTAACTGTAGCACTTAATTCTGGGCATTTTAATAATTTCTTGTTTGCAGCACTAAAGACTTTTAGTTGGATTGAAGCTTTCCTTTTCAGAGACTTAAAGTCTCTATTTTTTAAGCTCCACATAAGTGTCTTCAAGGATATCTGCTGTCGTTTCTTTTTGGGTCTTTTTAATATTCTGTTATTTAATCTTGATCTTGGTGATTGCTGGACATTGATATACTGAGGCTATAGTACTGTGTGCTCAGTATAATTAACCGTAGCCTTGACATATTTTATTTCCTTTAAAAATGCGATCCTGGACTAAAATCGTATTTTCCCATTTTTGCTATTTCTGCTCAAATCTCAAGCAAAATAGTGATATGTTCATGAGTCAATACTTTTTTCCATGTTAGAAATTAAATGTCATGTTCAGTGGGCCATAGATATCATAATGCAAATGGTGTGAAAAAAGCTATTTGAAAATTTGCTGCATACTCATTTTCTGGGAAATGTGGGCATCTAGAGGTACTATAAAGAAGACACTGATCATCCATCTTGGAAAGAAGTCCTTATTTTTGCACTAATGTATAGATATATTGAATGAAAGCCAGCGACAATATTTAAATTGTCTTGGAGGACATTTTTAAATCACTGATGACTTTTTGCTACTTTCTATGAAAACATTAGGAATGTAAGAACGTTTATCCACAACCTTTGTAATGCTGAAATTTAAGTAAGTTGAAATTTAGTGTTATCTAAAGATTGGAGCAAGGATTGGAGCTGTCACTCGAGAAAGCGATAAACAAAAGAAATCGCTTTAGGCTTATGGGAAAAAAAGGTGGATGCTCACAAAGCAAGAGATGGATAAACAAAGCTATTCCAGAATTTTCAAGTCTAAAAAACTATAGTGAGAAATATCAAGAAATTCACAGAGTGCAGAACATGCCTGCCAGAGCAAACATTTCAAAGCCTCTAGTCTTGTTTGAAAGAAAGCTAGTGAGGAATGTGACCCCAGTACAATTGGCAACACATGAGTGAATCGCTCAGGCAGGTCGGGAATTGTAGTCTCAAAGAAGACAATCAAAAGAACCCTACACAAGAATGAATGTGAAGTTGCAGTGCAAGAAAAAATCCACTTCTGCAGAAGACAAAACCTGCAAACCAGACTGAAGTATGCTAAGGACAACTGGGATGGAAAACATGCATACTGGGAGTGCATCCTTTGGTCAGATGAGATGGAACTAGAGCTCTTTGGCCATAGAGATTTGAAGCCCATTGAAAATCTGTGGGTTGAACTGAAGACCAAGCTCCATACCAGCAGATCATCAAATCTGGAGGTGCTTGAGAGATTTGCCAAGGAAGAATGGGCTGATTGCTCAGGAGATGTGTGTGAGACTTGTTGAAAACTAAAAAAAAGTGATTGCAGGCTGTTATGAAAAGCAAACAGGACACATAACTGACTGTTTAATCATTTTAACCCTTGGTAGTTTTTTGTGAAATATATTTATTTTTCCTTGCAAGGGAAAATAATGTAAGGATCCAAAATAAAACTAGGATGTTTGGAAAAGCTGTGTTTAAAGAAAAAAAAAAAAACGGAACTTGCTCTGTTTAATAGCACTTGGGAAATATTTGGAAGTAAAATTCAAATTTTCGTAGGGAAGCTATCGATTCTTCCTCAGCTGTACTGTAAGTTGCCACTTTTCTAATCGTGGCACAAGAAGCTGACATTCCCATTCTTTTTCTGGATTTCTGTGAGAGGAATGAGACTTTTTTCCAACCCAGAAAACACACTAGTGAACATCAGAATATGAAATTCAGAAAAAGAAAAAAAATCCCCAGCTGCAGGTTTACTTGTGTTTATTTTTCTTGCCGACTTTCTCAGGATTCATTAAAAACCAGCTACTTGCAGAACTTAGCAATTAGGTATGAGTCTGTTCTCTTTCGTCAAATATGTTGTGTATGTGCATTATTACGACATATGTAGGGTTTTATGTTTTAATTGTATATAACCCTATATTATTCACAGCTCTGTCTATTGCGAGGTTGGGGTTGTAATCACATTAAATGTTCAGTTCTCCGATGTTGTTTTAATATGTTGGAATAAGCAATATTCTACCAGACTGATCTGATGTAATGGATGGTGATCAAGATTGTTTTCATATTGTTTAGTATTTGCAAGTCTTTTATTTTTTTGTGTAATTATGAAATGGAGCCAAATCATCTTTTTCTTCAGTGTCAAGAATAAACAAGTGCATAAAAGTGTTAGTGGATTGATGTTATTCTTTCTTTGGAAGCTTGTTGTTAAATGTCAGAATGAATGATAGCACTTAGTATACCTTGCCACATAGTGTGCATGAGTTATTAAAGTGGGAAGATGGAGCTTTGCCCACATTTTACTTCACTTTATTGCTTAGTGAAGACAGAATATGTGTCTTTGCAGATATAAACACAGTTAGGAGTATGCATCTTTTAATTAAGAGCAAGTAATACTAAGTATTTAATAGTGGTAACTAAGAGTTTCTACCGGATATAAATGTTTAATCATTTCCTGATGGTCTTACATATTGGAAGCACGTTTTGTTTGTTTCAGATTTCACATTTTGTATATATTTATTTCTGAATGTCTTAATTCATCAACCACTACATCTTATTAAAAGTAAATTGATAGATTTTATCTGACTTAGGACAGTTGTAAAACTATTATGTTTTCTTTTGTCCTGAACGGATTTTTGCACCATGAGTGAATTTCAGCTGTAATATTGTTGTATTTTTCCAGGTGTCAGAGGTCTACCATGGTCACAGGAAGCTTCAGTACTGCGGGATGCAGTGCTCTCACAGTGTGTGTAGCGCTTTCCCACTTCAAGCTTCCTCTCATTTTCTGTGGTCACTTTCTGGGTGTCCACGGTCATGGTAAGAAAAATTCAACTCTGTTTCTTCTACACTGTGCTATGAGACAGGAAACATGCAAAGGAGCAGCTTTTATTTATTGTTAGCAGAAGAACATCTGTATTTCCATATATTATACATTTTATTTCTTAGTGAGGCCTTTCCTGCACTTCCACTAGCATGTGTCAAAAGCATAGTGTGGGAGGAACTCACCTCTCTTACACTTTGTGCTTCAGTTGAGAACAAATTTGTTATTTATCAAGCAAAAAAGCCAATTATTCTCTGGTTCCAGATGGATGTGTTTTGTTTTGCATTGCATTGTAGCAACGTCATTTTCACTTGAATTTCTTTCTTTCTTTTTTTTTTAAATTTTGGTCCCAAAACACAATAAGAGTAAACTCCCTGCAGCATCACAAACATGGTCGAAGCAGCTTTTGAATTTGAGCTATGTAAGAGTAACAGTTTGAATGTTGTTTGATATTTTGGTAGATAAATAATACAGCATGTTAAAAGCTGTGTATAATCTCGTATAGTGTGCAGTAGCACACTATATGAGATCTGTAGTGAGCTGCAAAGCAAATTTAATCCCCATATCCTACGGAGACAAGGCCACTATGCCCTCTGCTGTCAAGGCACTCCACTGGCTTCCATCCCTCCCTGTGACTGGTGTTATTTATAGCGTGGCAGGAATAGGTACACTAACGAGCGACAAAAGCTTAAAATATACACGTATACACACGCACATATTCTGAAGAACAGACGTGAAGCACACTAGTGCCAACTTTCGGGGGTGGTAAGGGGCAGCAACAAGGTTAATGCGTGAGAATCAAGTGCGGGGTATTCAGTCTTTATAAAATTAGCTCTGATTAATGGAGCTCAGTTGTGGCATGTGCCAGGGTAAAAGTGTGGGAGGACAGATGAGGACATGCCACACCAGAAAAAAATATATTTTATCCATCTTAAGAAGCAGATATTAAATACTTGCCACAGTTCAGTTGCCATGCTTCTTTAAACAGCTTTGTCTGTCACAGTAATGCTGAAAGATTTTTACTTAATTCTATAATCCACACTTGCTTATCAGATGAAGAAAAGTTCCCACAGATCTTTTGACCTTAAACGCTGAAAGTTAGTTTTATAATTGGCTGAAAGCTAAAAAAAAAGCGTGTTTGTGGTTGACATCTGGTTATTGGCTCCCCATGATTCTATGCCTTCTGTTGAGGATATGGTATTCTTGTCAAGGTGAACTACCTGCTGCAGAGACACAGCTAGGAGATTTAGCTTGTTCTCTGTGCTTCCAGTTTGCTATGCTCTTCACATGTAAGTAATGACACATTGCATTTGGAGCTGAAATAACTCAATCTAGTAGTTTTTACCCCTCAGTCATAAAAAAGGCTGATAGGGCATGGTCATCAGCCTACTGGGCAGGCGGGCTGGCGGGCAGCGTGGATACCTATGTTTGTGAAAGTAATAACCCAAGAACAAGGCGGCATAGGATTTTCAAACTGATGCCAGAGGTGCAGCTAATAAAAATCTTGGATGAGCTTGAATCTCAATGAGCTTGACCTCAAGGTCAGAGGGCAAATTTTCTGAAAATGTTGTGCATGCAGTAAATCAATAAGGGAGTCATCTAGGCTTTTCAAATTGATACTGAAGGTGAAGCTGCTAAAAATCTTTGACAAGTTTGAATCCCGATGACCTTCAGCTGAAGGTGTATAGGTCAGAGGTCAAGTGTTCTGAAAAGTTGATTGTGAATGTGGTAACTCGAGAACAAAGAGACATATTTTGAACTAGTTCATCTACTAGGAGGCTGAGGGGTAGCACTAGCAGTTGCTAGTATTTTTTTTAATATAAAAATAAAACAAATCTAAGCTCTAACTACAGTTTTACTATTTATAACTGTGTATAGTTATATGATAAAAAGAAATGAATTAAACGTAATTCATATAGAGGAAAGTGTATTAAACCTTACAGTATAAACTGCCTTAAGGCAACTGTTGTTGTGATTTGGCGTTATATAAATAAAATGTAATTGAATTCCTTTGTTCTGTAATATTAGTTATAATTAACACTAGAATCATCAACATGTATCATGGACTGCACTTTTCCTGCATTTTCTCTGCAACCTGCCCACTTCTCCATGGTTCTAGTTGTCTTTATAGTTGTGGCTATACAGTTAATACAAAGCAAAGCCATTGACAAACACATCACTCGAGTCCATGCAAAATTACATTGGCTTCCCATTCGCTGCTATGTCTTCTTTTAACTCGTCGCCACAGCAGATCATCTGCCTCCATCTCACCCTATCCCTAGCATCCTCTTCTGTCACACCAATGCTCTGCATGCCCTCTTTCACTACAACCATGACACTTCTCTGTGTTCTTACGCTTTTCCTCCTGCCTGGCAGATACATTTTCAATATCCTTTGCCCAATTAATTACCTCTCCACTGCAAAAGTCATCTCAGCCTTGCATCTTTAACTCTGTCTCCAAAGTTGGGCCTCTGATGTAGTCATTTCTAATACTGCCCATTTTTGGTCACTCCCAGTGAAGATTCAGCTTCTTCAGTTCTGCCACTTCAGCTCAGCCTCCTGTCTTTTTGTACACACATCATAGCAGGTCTTGCTACCACCTGGTAATTTTTTTAAATTTTTTTAAACTCTATTCTTTTGCCACAAATCACTCCTGAAATTCAGGTCACCCTGCTTGAAATCAGTCTTTCACCTCTCCTGTGTACATTCTGTTGCTGTGAATGGTTGACCCCAGGCATCTAAACTCATCTACCTTCATTACCTTTGCTCTTGCATCTTCACTTTCATCTTCACTTCACTGCATGCTCCACTTTATATCTCAGAACAATAAATGATTCACCCTCAGAGTGGAGAATCAATTACAAAGGGGGACCGTGCATTCACCAATTCTTTGGAACAAACTTTATCACTTAAATCAGTGAAAGCTGCTCCTGATTAAGAAAAAGAAAATTCACCTATGCAGTTTTACTTTTGTGTAGTTTCTTATAATGTCTTCTTAAATTTTTAATCTTTATCATTTGTTTGTATATATATTCTTCTTTCATTCATTTTGGAATGTTTTGATATGTTTTTGTAAAATCTGTGAAGTAACTCAGTATTTTTATTATTACTGTTATTATTTTAGATGTGGCTCGTGATACTACAGCCTTTATAACAAAATGTGTATATGTTAGCCAACTAGGTATGGTTACACTGAATACTATGGGGTCACAATGATGCTGCAATGATGCAGTTCTAAGTATACAGTAAGTAGTCATATTTTTTTCATTTATTAAATTTTTTAAAATATCCCACACACTCCAAAATTTACTATATGATGAATAAACCTATTTTAAGAAAAGTGATGAAGTATAAAATATAAGATTCAAAATGACCACTTTGGCACTTTGCGGTATAAAGAATATTTTGTGAAATGAGCATTTTTGTGAACGCACCGTAATACTTTTGGCTGATGTAAATCAGTGTCACCCAGAAGTATGAGCTCATGTTACTGCTGCACTCATTCTTAATTGCGCTGGTTAACTGCATCATCAAATAGCCTAAAATAGGAAGTGTACTGTGTGCTGATCTTGTGCCATCATATAAAACTGTCATGCAACTCTTAATACATCCGTTATAGTAATTCTGCCAAGTCACGATCTCTGATTAAACAATCAGTGTAAATGATATGCAAGTAATTTCTTAGACACACTGGACAACCCTGGGAACAGCACTGGAGGCACTTCAAATGCTTGTAATGTGCCAAAAGACAACTCTGCCTTATAAGTAGCAGTGGAAGCCTGCCAACCACCTTCCAGATTGATTCTTTTTATTACCGAGAATAAACGGTTATGGAATCTATGAGTAACGTTGTGACTGGCACTGAAGACGCTAATGTATTTAAGTTGAGTGTGGGAAAGCACAGTTTGACAGCCAAGCAGATTGTGTCAGGTGTAGTGTTTTACATTTACACAATGAAAAGTGCCCAAAGCTGCAAGAAGGGACATCAAAAGGCTTCATTACCCTGGCACTGGTTACATTTTTCAACCCCTTCTGTTAGTACTCTTTGATTTGCAGTACTCTATATTTGTGTTAGCAATCAGCATATATAACAGTTGCTGCTTTAGCTTTCATTTAATATATAAACGCATTCTTAAAACATTGTTGCAAGAAAATTTTGATATAATTACCATGTTTACGGTATGTTTGGTTGTGGGACAGAATTGCGATGGTGTACTTATTTCTTCACAGCTTACGTTCTTGCTTATATTAAGTAAACATACCAGAGGGCACAGATAGAGTCAAGATACAGCTGGAGCTGTCGTGCCATTTGTCACTGCAGGCATTTATTTGATCTGGACGCCTGAGCTAACCTTCAAATCTTGAGAGAGCATGGCAGACATTCAAAGCGGGAGGATGATGGCGCAGAAATAAAACAGGCCTGTAGCCTTTCTGAAAGAACACCTGTAATAAGTGAAACGGAGTTCTGGTACATTTGGCACTACTTACAGAAATCCAGCTCTGTGGTAGATCAGTGTGACAGTAGGAATTACAAAACTGTTAAAGTAATGTTTAAGCAGGCTCAAGTGATAATTACAGCATTCTGGTAGTTAAATGTCTGCTTCTGGAGTGAAGGGCACATACAGTATACTCAATCTGCTACTTGTGTTATAAACACAAAATCTCATCTCAGTACAAGCCAGCAATTTTCCTGCTCAAAGAAACAAGAAACCTAGTCTTACATGTGCCTCAGTTCAATAAAATCAGGAAATTCTGTACCGTTTATATTCCTTACTTTACATTGTTGGTTAAATTCAATTCAATTCAATTTTATTTATATAGCACCAAATCACAACAACAGTCGCCTCAAGGCGCTTTACATTGTAAGGTAGACCCTACAATAATACATACCTACAATAATACATATACATATTGATGTTGAAGACATCACAAACACCAGAAAGGGGAAAAAATGCAATTTCCTCACTAAAGGGTTACTTTAATATACTTTACAGCATAAGCTGTATTCCTAACTGTGTTAGCAGAGACTAGTGTTAAAAGCAGTCACCTGTATAGTCAGCTACTAATAACCAAAGCCAAATATCAAGCAAGTGCAGCAGCACAAGAAATCCACCTGGAAGTTTTGATCTGCTAGTAAAAAAAGCATGGACATGCAGGCATCCCAGTTGTGTTAGCGTTTATCTTAGCAACCAAACCAGGACCCCCTCATCTGCTTCTGTGCACACTGCTCCTTTTTGATTCTGGTCATCCTGTTCAAGGTCCTTGCTGCAGGGCCTGCTCTGCTCTCAGTTACTGTTTAAATGTCCTTTTGCAGTGTAATTTTTCCCAGGAGCTTGTTTTGGCCCAAGTCCCAAAACAGGAAGTTGTAAGGTGGAAATGAAAGTGGTTTCATACCTAGTTTATTGTGATAAACTAGGTATTTAAGCCATTTAATTTCCCCTTATTTGCTTTCAAAGAAATGTATTGATTAATATTGACATTAACACTCTTTGTTGTCTAATAATACATGTTGTTGTTTTGAATGCCTCACTGGCTTAGCCTGTGAAAATGTGTCCAATTTTATTAAAACACTAGGTGGCACTATTGCTTTGTTTCAAAGTAGTAACTATTTTAGGTGGAAATGATGTGCCAGTGACAGGGTTTTAATTATTTGAGAAGTACTATAAGGTGACTTAGTCTATACTGTTTATTGCTTGAGGTTGAAACTCTTCTTGGGGTGCTTTACTGTATTCACATTAGTTTTCATTTGAAGGGTAATGTAAATTAAAGCTCTTAATATGGAGAGATTTTTACAGTTTAATGCTTGATATTAATAACAAATCTGTTTAACAGAGACGCCGTGCTATTGAGAGCGAGGCGATTTTCTTCCTTTTGTTTTCCAGACCTCTGTGTGTGCAGTGTGTCTTTTTTTTTTTTTTTTTTAATGAAAGTGTCATCTAACATTCATTAGCCCAAACACTGGTGTTGTAGTCAATTGAAAAAGCCCACAACTCAGCAGGGTGCGGCTCCATTACAACACAAATGACTTCAGAAAGCCATCTTACGAAAACCACTATTTAGGGAGTTCATTTAGGATGCCTGGTTGCACTTGCGTATTCTGATGACCTTAATGTCACTGAGCGAAAACACATCACGGTGGAAGGGTTTTTGCAGCAGTGTTTATTTTAGGAGACTGACTGGTGCCGCCGTGTTTTTCATCTGCTTCACTCTGATTTACCAATGCATAGGGTCGTGAAATATTACGGACTATAAAAGTCATGGCACATATACCGCCCAGTACAGAACTGGGGGAGTGAAGTCTCCGTGGACTATGTCACAGTCACAGCCTCTGACTCCCTACATAGAGCAAGCCTCATTAAATCTGGCTTTACGCATCCCACGAGCGACGCCTCTTTTACAACAGAAACTGCTGTGATAGTAATGTTTATTCAGGAATAAATGATATAAATGTGACAAAGTAATTTTGTGTTATGAGGTTGTGGCCTTTTAAATTGTTTTCTCGAAGAGTCGCAGCGTTAAAAAAAAGGAATTTGAATTAAATTTTGGCATTCAGCTAGAAACTCGGATCAACCTCAGCGACTAGATCATCTGCAGCTAGCAGTGAGACGTTCAGGGGAGGAGAGACGAACATTAGCTGCAAAAGAAGTCAAAGCGAATTATTGTGGCACTCCTGGAGACAGTGCTGCTACCACATACTGGTCATTTTATGTCCTTTTCTTTGGGAGCTTTTCTTTAATCAAATTGTATCACATAATATCAAGATGGAGCTCCTAAAGTTATTATGGAACTGCAGATGTTTAGCGGTAAAAGGAGATTCAGAGACCATGTGTGGAGAGTTGTGTAATTCCTTTTGTGGCTCTCAGGAGCTTTCTAAAAGCGGATAAAATGAACCTGATGTGATGACACCACCAGAATTTGTCACATACAGGAAATGTGCAACATGGTGTTTTTGGAGCCAGAGTTATTCTTGCAGGTCAAATTCTAACTCTACAGCTTCAGCTTTTGTCAATTGAACATATCTCATGGAGATCTCCCAACATCTGTAGTAGATCACAGATTTCTAATCCATATAGATCACAGATTTTATGGAGATTTGTTTTGCTGTCTACCTCAAAAGTAGTAGTATATAATAAAATAACACCCATCCAAAAGTCCATTTAGTATTTCTGTTTCATTTGATTCTTTTCTTCATTTGATTAGTAATTAATTAATTTACATTGACCAAATATGTTTTCATGTTTTACATGTAATATTTATTGTATAAACACTAAAGTTATGGTTTATAACTCTAATGTAATGGCATCCACACAAAGGTCAAACCCATAACCCTCTTGAGAAAACCAAGATGAAAAGTGTGCAACAAAAATAAATACCTAGAGCTATAATGGAACAGGTTTCTGTAGCTTTACCTGCCTTGAGGGAAGCATTGAAGCTGCAGCAGAAAAGGTCTAGTGAACCTTGTCATCTTGCACAATGACCCCTGCATTGTGTTCTCTTGTTTAATGCCCTTTTTCCCCCGAGAGAGCCCAGCTTTCATTGACTCATAGTGATCCTGCAGCAGTCGTATCTGCTGGTTCAGGAATTAGGTATGTTATTGCGTCCTCTTGAGACACCAATTATGGAGATCTTTTGGTTTTTGAAATCATACCCAATACTTGTGCTTTTGTGACTGTGCACGAGGATTTCTTTGTGGGCTGTTCTTATAAATTTAGCTCTGTTGCCAAGTGGGAAGACTCCAGATGTCCTCTGAGTGTTTAAGTGTTTGTCCTCTGAGCATGATGGTGTTGTGGCGGGGGGTGTGGCCGCATGACTGGGCACCTGCTTTGGTGGTTGCACTGACACTGTTCAAAATGACATCTGAGGGAGGGACCTTTCTCCATATGCATCACAGTCTCATCAAGTCTTGCAGCCTGCCCCAGATTAATGGGGCTGAGAGCTGATTATGCAGGGCTGTACATCATGTCTGTCTAACTGCCTGCTGCTCTTTCTGCTTGTCAATATTTCACCCTTCTAGAGTCTATGCTTTCATGGAAAATGCATTCTGTTGCTTTCAGAAT
Source organism: Pelvicachromis taeniatus (assembly GCA_015108175.1). Classification (NCBI taxonomy): domain Eukaryota; kingdom Metazoa; phylum Chordata; class Actinopteri; order Cichliformes; family Cichlidae; genus Pelvicachromis; species Pelvicachromis taeniatus. Next base: position 51,720 of record VURO01027292.1, read on the forward strand.
GAAAGACACCTGTCGTTTACTCCCAGACATATGATATGTTTGAGCAGTTTTCATGTAGTTGTAGATAAAACTACATGTTTGGTGAAACTGTTCTTATGGATGCTGCTACTATGCCGGTACTATATTTACCTGTAAAGATCTTTGCCACACGTGGAATCTGTAGATTCCATTATTTTATTATTATTATTATTAATTTTGTTGTTCAGAATGAACCTGACACTTGTTGTTTACCCCCATAATTATGCAATATGATATGTTTAAGCAGTTTGTCATTAATCGGTAAAGAAAATACAAGGTTGGTGAAACAGCTCCACCTTTGTAATTGATATACATAATTGTAAAGTCATCTATCAAACACAGTTCAAATACAGCATTTAAAGCACTTGCACCATATTGTGTCAAACCAAACCCCTTAGTTGACAGGACATGGACATAAAGAAGCAACTGGCTTTTTGTGCATAGTGTGGATCTAGGAGGTTGACATGGCATCCTTTAGGTCATATTTAGTTGTGGGATGTATCCTTGAAGGTTTGGTTTGTTGAGTGTATTACCTGAATGCCCAGTCAGAATTGAGTCCAGGAAGTCTGGATGGCGAGTAAAATATGTTGACATGTCCTTTGCTGTTGTTGCATGTTGCATAATTATTTGTAAACCGTATTGTCTTTTTAAATAAGTAAGGATTAGAGGATGTTCCTTTGGACTAGTTTCTTAGTGTTGGGTCTATGCTGGGGCCTCCTCCTGGTAGGACATGCTTCGCTGGAACATTGTACCCAGGAGGCGCCTGCTCATCCACCCTCTGGGTGGGTTTTATCATTGTACTCCTGGGAGAGATCTTGATTATTAGGGAGTACCATCTTAGGTGGCATGTGCCAAAGTAATACCAATGTTAGTTTCAGGCTTTAAGGTGTCAGAACATTTCCGCATGGTAATGAAATGGCCGTATTATTCAAGTAGTTTTAATCATTTGTCAAATCAGCGCACATCATATAAATCCTGGGGGACAGTATGCAAAGTATTTGATGAGTCATTTGTGAAATGTGCTGCAACAAATTGTATTTTAAAATTTTGCAAAACGTTATAAGGTATGGCATGTGTGGCATCTTGTAGATTTAATTCATGACAGTGTCAAACTAGAAATTGTAATTAAATGGATTGGAACCGCTAATATACAGACATTTTAACTCTGAAGGCCTTAACTGCTGAGTTGGGTTACCTGCATGTGTAAATTACCTCAGTCGCGGCACCCCGTGAGCCCGGCCCAGTGTGGGGGATGGATTAATCTTCCCAGCACATTATTGAATGTGTTCCCTTGCTTGGGAGCAGCCGATAAATTGTGCTTGTCACAATGGCCCTGCACCTGCTCTCCACAGCCTTGGAATTTCTAACAAAGCATCACATTTTTGAACATAGCACTCAGGGACATAGGGGGGAAAAAATAGTCACAACATGGATAGAAAATGCTTGAGGATGATATGAAGTGTGGCATTTGGAGGTTTACCAATAGAAACATAGGAAAGCCAGGTAGAGATTCCTACTTGTTGTTTTACATGGTATACGATACTTAATGTGAACATCAGGATTTTAAAATGTAATTATTTAGAAATGCCTATTGATGAAAGATGTTCATAAATAAATTGCTTATAAAGAAAGTTCTGCATTGTGTAAAAATGGTGTCTTAAAAATCAATAGTAACTGCCACTGGACAAATTTGAGCAACATGGGTTGCATATTCAATGAAATATTCTTAGCAGTGACATTTTATATAACAATTTGTTTACATTTTGACATCTAAAATTAAGTACTGTTGTCCATTTAAAGTCATTGCTGAATCCATAGCTTAAATTTGGTGTCGCACAATTCTGCGTTATTCCCTTTTTTGTGTCTACAGCAGCTCTGCGTTTTCGTGTGTTACTGAAGATATGTGTTCTGGCTGCTGATGTTATTGAATATTAGTTTGGATGTAGACTCCTACATAGACTGGCCTTTGCAACTGCAATGTCTGCACATGATTCATGCAGACTTGAAATTCTTGGCTATTAACAGCTACAAAGAGTCCACAGAGCAGAATTAGCCAGCCAGCTCAATCTGACACGCTTAAACACACATCGACTATGAATATATTTCATTTGGAAACAAATGCAGAAGAATGAATGGACTCCCTTTACATCATTTGCACTGCTCAATAATTGAAACAGCTCCCACAAGTATATTTTTTCCACCAGTCTCCTCGTACCTCTTTTCATGCAATTATTGTCATCCAGATCAATAGTCAGTACACTCCACTGAGCTCGCTAAAGACTATTGACTTTACAAAAGTCTTCAAAAATGTTTTCCACATTGCTCTTTTTGTTTAGTTGCTGATTCAACAACTTTTCTTATATACTAAGCACATTGCATAGCTTCATTTGAGCCTGAAATGTTATGTCCATCTGTGACTTTTACTAATATGCAATATGATGTAAAATTCCAGTGTCACCAATAGGGGGAGCTTGCACACTTGCCATCATATTTGTTTCTTGCACGCTCTCTTTGAGTCCTTCGTCGAGCAGTTTTATTCATGCCCTCCCATGTAGCCCTTCTATAGCCTTTGTTTCACTCTCCACCCAAAAAGGTCACATGCTGTTTATTTTCCATGATTATTTTTATTGTTTTGTCACATTAGTGGTTGATGGTTTGCAGGGCTCAGACAGCAGTGATTATTTTGCTTCATTGTGGAGTCACTGAACAAAAGCATTGACAACAGTTGTCAAATGAATTTCACTACATCTCCTACTTCATCTTCACCTTCGTCGTTCATGTTTCTTTGTTTTTCACTTGCTCACTTCTCTCTCTGCGTTGACTTCTTACACCAATACCACCCATCCCTATTTCCCACCCTGGCTTCGCTCATGCAGTTTCATCCCCAGAGGTGAAGAGCAGAGTCCTATAATTACCCAAGTGTCTGTGAAATGAATCATTGGGCGGCTGATTGAGCTGCGTGATGGGAAACATCCATCCTGAGTAGTACGACTGAGTGTTCTCCGCCCTCTACCCCATCTCTCTGCTGATGCCCAGGGCTGGCACGTCTACATACTCATTGCCACCGCTGAGAGAGAGAGGGTGTGGTCTGCAACCGCTGCATGCTGTACTAGAATCCCTGACAGCTGACGGGGAAATTTAGTGATCATGATTGCTCTTACATAAACAAATCAAGCGACACATGGATTACTGCTCTGGCATGATTGCAATTATAAAATTGTGAGACTGTGCAAAGATTTGAAATCATGCATGGCATAATTGCACGGCCCACCTAATAAGATGCACATGTGTGTTCAAGAATTTCTTTTACCTTCTTAATCTGTTTCAGTTGTATAAAATTTCAGCACATGCTCCTACTTCTAGCTGTTTATTTAGAGGCTGTGCATACTGTTGCGTTTCATTTCATCGTGAGCCTGCTTTGAAAAGAATGTGAGGCTTATCCGCATTTTCAAATGTGGCATGAAGCACAGTTACCGCTGAGTGTAGCAAACTAAATATGTTTATTTTTATGTGTCAGTAAATCTAAGCGTTTGTGACTGATATGAAACAGCACGTGCAAACTAAGTGCCTATTTTCCTTGACTGTTACCGGAGTAGATACACCACAAAGTTGCAATCTCCTCCTAATGTTGAATGGATACAAGACACCACTTTTCAGTTCTTAGATAACGAATAACTGTTTACTTGGGTCAGGTGACTTGTTAGCAGTAAATGTTCTTTCAACTTGACAACATGATCAGTCTCTGTGGTAGCTCCTCTCGCAGCTTTCCAAGTCGACAAAACCAGATCATTGTGAAGTCGCCTGATGATTTCCCAGGAGGAATAAATGACATGACTGTTTACATTACTGACTGGTTTAAGTTCCTGGGGACTTGGTCACCTTCAGATGTAATAAAACCTGCATCTTTAAAGCTTCCTGACAGATACTCAGGAGACCCTTAGTGTACAGATTGGAAGGATTTAAAAACCTCATTAACATTTTTATACAGTTCACTCTCATTCTTACTTTTTGTATTTAAAGAGGAACGCTCTTTAGCAAAAAAACATTGTTACAGTAAGCCGTCATGGTTTGAAGGCTGTTGACACAGACAGTGTTGGCGACTCTGCGTGTGCCACTGGAGTATATTGCATTATACAGTAGATGCAACTGAAATTATGCATTGTACAGTAAGTTAGTATGTTGTAGCTTCATTCAAGTTCAGTTAATATAACACATTTCTTTTCCAAATTTCTTTTAACATTGATTTAAATAATGTGTTTGTGGATTGGTTTTGCATCAACTTTATATCGTTTACTGTGGATGACATTGTACTGAATATGAAAAAGTATGCAAGGTCCTGTTTATTCCTACATCCTGTTATGAGTAAGTGCTGTGCCAAATGCTTAATTTCATGCATCCACACATCGAGAGAAAGTTATTTCAACACACTTTTTGGAGTGGCAAGTCCGCAGTGCAACTTCAGTCATATTTGCGCTCAGCGCTTTAGCTTAAACTCAACACTAAAGCTTTGGTTTGCTCTGTCAGAGCTCAGTGCGGCTGCTGCTTTGATGCCGACTCTGTGCTCACAGAGACGAAGAGAGATAGGGGCACAAACAGTGTGTGACAACAGCCCTTCTCTCTGACTGGCATTAGACATGGGACTTTATACTGGGGAGAGGATGAGTGCTGTGACAAAGTCAATAGGACAGAAGGGGAATGGGACTGCATGGGCCTGATTGTTTAATTAGACTTTACTTCATGGCATGCCAAGCCAAATGAAAAAAAGTGGGGAAAAAAAAAAAAGTACTGGAAACAAAAGTCTGATATTCTTGGCCAGAACTCATTCTCACAGATTGTGATGGGCTCATGAGATTCTGGTGAGTTGCTGATAGTGTTGTCATTGTAGAATTAGCACTTGTGTTCAAAGCCAAGACTTTTCATATAAACAATCATCATTTTTTTTTACATCATTTTTAATTCATTTTTGAACTTGCTAGCTTAGTCACGTAGTGTGACAGTGTGCATTTCATTTACTAATATTTCTTACACATTTCACCATATCAGACAGTGTATTCGCCACCTGGTATTACTCATTGGTAACACCCAGCAATATCACGGCTTAAGGTAGCTATTGATTCTTGGAGCTCCAATACTGTCACTTTGGGCCAAGAGGACAAATCTTTAGTTTGCTGCCACTGATTGCTGCATTTTTATTTTTTTTTTACTCTGCCTGGCAAGTGTGTAAATGTCAACAAATTTCTCAGTCAAATAAGACCCAGACAAAACTATAAATGTTTGTAGTGTTTGTTAGTTTTTGATTTTGTTTGTTAGTTCTGATGACGTTCTGATGCATACAGACAAGTCCAGAAGTATTTTGAGAGTGACACAGTTTTTGTAGTTGTATCTTTGACACCACCACAGTAGTGGTAGAGGTAGTCATCTACTAATTGGAAGGTTGGTTGTTCAAACTTTGACTTCTCCAGTCTGCATGGCAAAGTATCCTTGGTGAATATACTGAACCCCAAGTTGCTCCTGGAGTGTTTATAAGAGTGTGAATGTTAGACAGGTAGCACATGGACGGAGAAAAAAGTTGCTTGAATGAATGTGTGTGAATGGGTGAATGAGACAGCGTTTTGAGTGCTCAAGTAGAAAAGCACTAAGTACAGTAAGAATCAGGCCATTTACCAATCACAGTGGATTTGAAATTAAACAATGAATATCTGATTGATATATAGACTTTCAACTTTAATTCACTTGTTTTAGCAAAAATGATTAAAAAGCAGCCCAGAGATCTATTAACAGTGATTGTCACAGTGACTTCACAGTAGGGTGGTACATTTGTACAAGTCTGACTGCTCATCACTGGTTTTGTTACATTTGACATTCAAGCTTTGGCTGCTTGTCAGAGGTCAGGGTGTACTCATCTTTAACATCATTGTGGTTTCATTGGTTTTTGTGTTAGCGAATTGTCTTTGCAAATTATTGCAAAGAGTTGATGTATTTATTAGTAGACCTAGTTGTTTCTAGCCTGGGCGCAGTTTACTATCATGTTCTTGTTCTTTCGTACACTAAAAATAAAAGTTATATTCCCATTTTCATGTATCAAAATTTGGATACAGTTCTACAGTTTTTCTCCTCCTTCCACATGACCAAAAATCAGCTGATTATAGCACAAGTTTGTAGAAAAAAAAGATACTTTTGATCGTTAGCCATCGGCCTGTCCACAAGTTACCTTTCCTTAATTCTTTGATTATAGACTTTGTCACCATTACATCCACCTTTTCATCAGTGATCTTGTCACAGCGTTTCCTTGATGTCATATTTATGTTCATTTTTATTTTAATTAATCCAGATTTTTCAGAATTGTGGTAAAACTACAGAAATTTTGTCACTATTCAAATACTTTGACATGGCAGTGGAGTTGACACACAAAATATACAAGAAAATACAGTTGTTCCATTTCCCACTTTCATCTCCCACACTGTTCACAGTGTGAACAAAGTATTAGTAAGACGGATCCGAAATCAGTAATTCACCTCAGTGTTTCAGTTTTGTTTTTTTTTACTGACTTTCAGAGGTGATTGGTGTATTAGCCACCTGGTTTGCCATATGCTTTTCGAGTAGGGCTCCGTACACTTTGAGTTAACAAAAAAAGACAGCCGAGTAGATTAACTTTCTGGATTTTTCCACGTCGTCATATGGAAAAAAACAAAAAAAGGGACAATCCTGTGCAAACATGTCATTTACAAGCAGAGAAGTGTAGAAAGATGAGATCCGTAGCTCTTGTCCACATGCCCTGCTAATGCAGCGCATGTGCATGCTTGTGGACTTTGCTTTGAAACAAAGAAGTCCAGCTTGTATATTACATCCTTGTTCCAAGATATTTTTTGACTGAATTATGGCTTGTCTCTCCACTGAACATATCCTTATAAAAAGACACTGGGTATTTCCCCATAGGCTGCTCTAAATATACTGCTTTCTTGAAGCACACCTGTTTTAGCACTAAAGATTGGGGAGAGAGATTCCCACCTGTCCTGAGAAATTGACAGTGCTGTGTTGTGTGACATCTCTTTGCTGTTACCGGGGTACTCTGGGTAATCCAGTGCATATGGAGCAGTACCCTGACAACTGCAGCAGCTCCCCAGCAGCCTGAGAGAGCTTACAACTGAGCAGTTGATAGAGTATACCTGACTATTGTCAGAGCCGTCCACCTACACACACTTCAACACAATTTCTGCCAGTCATCACAGCCTGAAGAAGAATGATTGAACTCTCAAATTATTAAAGTCCTTCGTATGCCCTTTCTTCTTCCAAGCTTTATTATCTCTAGTATTTTTCCATCATCTGGATTCAGTGAATATGCATACTTCTTTTCCAAAGGGGATGTTTTAATAAGAAAAAAGAAGCAAAATGTTAACATCCGCTTTTATTTTAATTATTGCCTTTGCTTCTGCTGATATGGTATATGCCATATCTCTGTCTGCAAGAAAGACCATATATTACATTTTTTAATATGGATTCTGCTCTGAAACAAACAGAAGATATTACTTCTTGTTTTTTTTTTCTATGTTTAATGCATTGCTTTTTGAATATAAGTGCTTATGAGGCCTGATAAGGTCTGAGATGTGTGACACAGAGTGTAATATCACTGCTGTGGCCATCGCTTGACTAGTCTGAGATTGGGACAAAATGCCTGCAAGGATAAGCTTCACAAAGCAGTTTGAATGTGACAGCGTGAGAGAATTGGTACGGATTTATTGAATTTTCAGTAGGATGTGAAAAAAAAAACCCCACAAACTAATAAAACAACATGAGCTTTTTTCCTATAGGGCCATATTTATGACTTTTTGCCATCTCAATAAGAACTGAGAGCAACGGGTTTGTGCATTTGTCTTTAGGCTATGTTGTAATTATGAACCCCCATCACCCTGCTAAGAAGGGGCTGAGAAAGGGCCAGTCACGCTGCATCTAAAATGACTTTGGGACTGCCTTTATTCTCCTGTCATGCTGACACAGTTATATTTAGTCTTTCTTTTCATTTGCTTTCCTTCAGTGCAGGATAATTTACATATGCTGTGCTTCAGAAAGAAAATACAGAAACAATAGAAGTCTCTTTAATATGAGTACACCAGAGTAACGTGTGGGTGGGAGGTTTCTTTTGTGTGTGAACAGAATACAAATATTTGCCCAATTAATTGCCTGCGTATTGTGGACTAACATGGTCGCATTTTTACCCATTTGGCCACTTTCTATCAGTTATAAGAAGTAACTCATTGCTGTCTTTTAGTTGTGGTCCTGTTTGTGTTCATAAACTTGAAGTGTTAAACAATTTTATTAGACGATCATTGGGATTACCATCCTGCATTACTTCCCACATGGGAAAATCACATTTTGGAGACCTTTAGTTGGTCATAAAGTTCTTTATGGCTTCTTTTATGTTGATTGTGGTCTCCTGTGTAAAAAACAAAGAAGCAGATTATGGACACTATTTATTAGTGAAAACTGACTTGTGGACAGTTCACTGACTTAGTTATAAAGGATAAAATACACCAAGTAGCACAGCACACTGTTTTTACTTTCTTGCTTGATTAATTTGTATAATATAGAGAAGCAAATATAATATTATATATATAGTAATACTAAATTTGTACTAAAATGACCTAGATTGTATGTGACACAGGGTGCTTTGAGTTTTCAGTTGGTTTGACTGACAGCTTTTATATCAGCATAAAATAATTGAACTAAACAAGCAGCTGCACCAATTTGATAGATTTGCACTGTTACCGTATATCTTCCAATAACCACCGGTCTCTTTTAAACGCCGGTTTCTAATAAGCGCCGGGTTTGAAAACATGTCACAACAAATAGATGCCGGTCTCCAATAGTAGCCGGGCGACCTTCGACCCGGAAGTCCCTCCGCGCTGTCTTCTTCTCCTTTTTCAACTTTATTGGCGGTTGGCAAACAACTGAATGGTGCATTACCGCCATCAACTGGTATTGGAGTGTGACTGGAACATCACTCAAAAAAAAAAAAAAAAACCTCCGTGCTGTCCCCTGTCTCATCACTCAGCCAGCTGTTTCCAATCAGCCGTCATCTACGACCAGCGGCATTTAAGCTGGATGCAGCGACCGTTGAAGTGGGATTATTACAATGAACTGGAACTGTCGGCTAGCGAACCTGCTAACTGGGATTTTCTGGTCTTTTACTTCCTCTCGAGGAGAGTCGGGCGGAGAGAAGTTTCGGGGAGCACCACTCGTGCACTGGGCTATCACAGACAATGAGACACTAGGGTGCAAAGGAGGAGCACAATTGGGAACTGCATTATTTGTGGACTGTTGGAATATGTTTTGGAGCACTGTAAATGTCTTTTCACCTCAGTCTAAAAACCGCACCTGGGTCCTCTTTCCCTCTCACTTCCGTGACAATTCCGAGAAGGGAATAAGAGCCGGTCTCCAATAACCGCCAGTCTCTTTTAAACGCTGGGCCGACCGGATCATTTTTTGAATAAACGCCCGGGCTACAATTGGAAAATATACGGTAATCTGCACAAATGCAAAGTTAGATGTGAGGCAAATTATTTAAAGCAGCATATAACATTAACATAAATGTAAGCGCGTGCACCAGAACTTCCCTGTAATTCTCTTGATTGCAGGACTTCAACTTAGTCAGTGTCACAAAGTATTTCACATGGTACCATTATGCTGATCTAAATCATACAGAGCAAGACATTTCAATTGGATAGAAAAGCCTCTTCCTTTTCCACATTTCCTCTTTTTAACAGTGACAACTCTAATCATCAGAAATTGATATTTTAAATGCCAAGTCTTGAGCTTCATTAAAGTGGTGTCAGGGGCAATAATAAATATCTTTAAAGTAGGAAGAAATGTGTTTAATAATGACTTTAATCTAATTCATATCAGCATGTTCTCTTGGGGAAACTGTTTAATTTTTATGATTTACACATAGTTCTTTGTCTGGAGGCGAAAATGAGCAATGGCCCATATTTTTGTTAGCATGATATGAAAGCATTAATTTTCACCCACAAACCTGACAGAACAGGGCTCCTAGAGGCGAGTTAATACAAAATGATCACATTTTCACTCATAATCAATATTGGTCAGTGACAGTAGTCTCCTATTTTTCATTCCACCAGTTGTCTGGAGAGAATGATATGTGGCTCTTTCCTGGTAAAGGGCCCTCTCAGCGACTTGGAGATGGAAATGGCGTTTTTAACAAGTGGCCTGGGAAGCTATTGATTATAGTGCCATTTCTGGAGCTGCAGTTTCTACGCCCTGAGAGCCTCTCCAGCCTTCTACGCCGGTTGGTTCTTAACAGTGTGAAAGTAGGAATGTTGAAACTGTGGCCACTGTTGTGATGCTTTATTTTCAATATTTGCTGTGCAAGCTGGCTTTGTGGATTTGTCAGTATCTCCAGTATGTTGTTAGTTGCTGTAACTGCTCATTAATTTCTTTTGTTTTCTTGTTTTTGTTTTTCTGGTTCTTTGTTAATAGAACAAAAGTTATTGTTAGTGTTTGGAACTGTTACATTGATTTATACTATTTTCCTTAGTTAATTACTAATTGACTTTTTTAATGACTTTTACTACAATTGAGCTTCCAGTTGTGTGTGTTACTGTGGCATGTACAATCAACATAAATGTTGTTGCAACCCCCCCCCCCACACACACACACACACACAAAAGAGAACAGTGCTCCTAAGTTGTGGCACACCTACTTAGTACAAAACTAATACTGCTAGATTATTTTTTATATTAAAAAAAAATTTAAATATGAAAATAAAATGTCATCAGTGATTCAAGATATAAGAGATGGTGATTTTCAGCCCATCCTTGTACATGCATATAGTAAGGCTAAAATGGCTTTTCTCCTGGAACTTGGGTGTAACATGTAAGTAGAGCTTAGGGTGTTATCATTGACCTTTGTTAGCTATTTGCTAATCCATCAGTATTGGCATTTATAACAACTGAAAAATGAAAAATAAACTAAAAGGAGACGGGAGAAACACCCTTCAACTATGTATGAATGTTGATGTTGTAAAGTTTGTCCACCAGATGGCACTCTGCAGCTTCTCTGTTGGAAACTCATGCATTGGAAACACTGCAAACACAAGAACCACTGATCTGAGTAAACAATTTCATGTAAATATGTTTATTTTGTGTGTTTGAAAGAAAAAAGCATGAGCCCATATATTAGACTAGCTCAATTTTTTTTAAATGACCAATTATCGCTTATAGAATAAGTCTTAAAAATCCTATATCAGTCTGACTCAACATGTAACGATACAAGACAACACTAAAGACAGAAATGGATATCACCGTATGTTGACTATAGAGATAACATTGCAGAAACAAAGTAATAGTACTACTTAGTGCTAGATGGGAGGAATGAAGTAACTGTAACTACTGATATGTAAATATACCAGAATTTGAGCTGCATCACTAAAAGATGAAAGTGTGATGCGTCTTGTTAAGTTAATGCATAGTTTGTCAGTGTCTTTCTGGCCCTCCATCCATCCATTTATTTTTGTCTGCTTGTTTAATTCAGACTCACAGAGGAAGGGTGGAGCCCATTCCAACGCGCTAACACAGAAAAAGACAACTTTTTATTCTTACATTTACAACCACGGCCACTTTAGAATCACCAACTAACCTAACAGCATGGATGTCCTTGGACCGTGGGAGGAAGCTGGAGGACCTGGAGAGAACCCATGACCTTCTTGCTGGGAGGCAACGGTGGTAACCACTGCGCTTCTGTGCCGCTCACTATGCAAATATACTGTACAAAGACTGTAAACATGTCTGCGTTAGCTTAGCCCTTGTTCAGTCTCTTGATGCAAGGAAGGACCCCCAAGGTGTTGAGGAACCTTATTGCGTGGGGGAAGAAGCTATTGCAGTGTTTCAGCAATCCTGGTAGCATAGCGCACAGAGTGTTGTTCCCAACCTCCCCCAAGCTGTGCATCTTAAGTGACATAAGTGAAGTAGATATGGAAGTAAATACATCACATATACTCCTTATTTCCTTATGCATCACTAAGAAAACTATCCTCAGGAACTGGAAATCCAAAAAAGGCTTATGTATGGTGGTATTTGTGGGTGGTTGGCTGTAGTCTTTTTTCCACCTTCATCTACCTTGCAGATGTTTGCTGTGTTGGGTGGGTTGGCTGGGAAGTCCGTTGCACACATTGGAGGCTCGTAGGTGCATCGCAAGCCCATGGTGTGGGGTGTCCAAGTGAGGGAGCATGCGTTGCTGGGTGCAGCTTGTCCCAGACCCAGACCTGTGTCCCTTTACTTTGTGTGTCTGTTATAATTTACTGGATGACTGGTGTTGTGACTCAGCTCCAGTCTACTGTCTGTTGTTGGAGCAGTGGGTGCTGCCCTGGACTCAGTAGTGCTCCAGGACATTGTCATTGCGGTCAGTGTGTGTGCGTGGGTGTCTGTGTGTCATTCATGGGTGTGTGCCTGGGTCTGGGGCTTGCTGAGCCTTGCCCCCTGTGGGACATGGTCACATTTCCCACTGCTCCGCTGTGTGCTGCTACCCCCCACTGGGATGCGGGTACTTGTTGGTTCCGGAGCGTATGGCTGGATCTTCTGGTGTGGTCGCTGACCCACTCCCTTCGTGGTCCAGGGTAGCTTGGGGAGCTGGGACCGGGTACCAGGTCCTCTGGGAGTCTCACACTTGCCCGTGGGTACCCCGTCAAAGGCCTCCCCCATTCTCCTGCTGAGATGGGCATGCAGATATTACCAAGATGGCCTGAGGTCTTCAGTATTGATGGGGGCTACGGACAGCCTGGTTTTCCCAGATGCAGCCTTTGGCTCCTGGGTGGCATTATTATGGCATCCCCTCATTTTCAAGTACATTTTGAGACAAAGACACACACATGCTCACATTTGACACTCTCTCTCTCACACACGCACAGACACACACACCACAAGAAGATTGTTGATTTATGGTGTTGTATGTTTGTTTTTCATACAGATGCGGTATTTGGCAATACCTGTGCATTTCTATTTGTACGCTAACCTTTCATTACATCTTCCTGAACCCCCCCCTTCTTTTTTTGCCTGCTTGTCCTAGACATTGTCATACTGTATACCACATATAATGTAATAACTGAAATAATAATAAGCAGATAAACCCTGAAGAAGAGGAGCCTATAGAGAATTAGTAGAGCTGATCTTGGAAAAGCAAAATGTGTTTGGCAAGACAGGATTTAAAAAAGAAAAAAGATTCAGTACACAGAAAACACTGGTAATAAAAGTTCTTGTGTCAAGTCATTGTTAAGCTGACTTCAGGCACAGCACATTTTTGTAGCTTATTTCCTCTGTGACACCTTTTACCCCATTGGTCCCAAGCTTACTTGATAATCTTGTAGCAGCTCGATAACAACTTACAATGTGTTCGCAATATCATAACCTGATCAGAAAGTAGCAATAGAACCTTTGGATACTTAGAAATGCTGGTTCAGGTACTGATCAAGGTTGGCGACACATAAAATTCAATCCAAGGATAAATTATCTACCCATTCTGTAGCTCTGAGCCTCAAGTCCATTTGTTTGTGTTGAAGATTGAAATCTTAAGCCTTAGAGCTTCTTTTCCTTCTTTAATATACTACAGAGACTGACAGTCTGTCCCATCAAGCTGCCAAAAAAATAAATAAATCCATCAGATTTAGAGGCATCACAAGAAGTAGCCAATCTAACAAACAAAGACAGTGGGCACACCTGTAATTTAAAACTAGGTCTAAAAATTGTAGGAATTCTTATCACAATTTTATTACCTTTTTAATGTCCATCACTGAATCAAGTTAGGTAAAGGTGAACATGCCTCAGTCTGCTCAGAGCCCATTGTGTTTCTTAAGGTTTAATTACATTGTTATTGTAGATTTTATTGGCCACACAGAAAGAAAACAAATATTTCAGTTATAGATGGGCAGAAAAAATGTGTCTTTAGTCTGTCAAGCTTCTCCCAAAGACTTTTTTCTGACCTTGGGGGCACCTTACCATTGTGTAAATTCTTACAGAAGCATCCATTTTCATTGCTCATTAATTGCCTAATTACTCCCCAACTGTCTTTGTTTCAGATGATGGCTTACTGACCAAGGGGGTAAATCTCCCAGCTGGTGTCTCAAAACAACCTATTAATCCTGTGTCACAGCAATTCTATTAACTTGTCAGCATTAGCAATTCATTCAACTCTAATCACAAGCTGAGCTTTATTTTTAAGAATGCAAATTTTCAAGTTGTTGAGTTGAGTGGACCCGGTGTTATTATAATGTACTGTTGGCTAATCCTCCACCTGTCTAAAATATTTAAAAAACCGAACAAAGCACTCAAAAGGAGATTTACTGCAACCTGATGTTGGAATGACCATAACTATTTTAATATACACCCA
>VURO01027292.1:66148-90665 GCA_015108175.1 Pelvicachromis taeniatus
TACAACAGCTTTCATTGAATGCCATAATTCATTTACTTCATTTCTCTAGAGTTTTGGTTTATTGATTTACACTATTATTAGGCTGTTTTGATTTCTGTGTGTTTCCTTTATTATTCCTGTTTCTTATATTTTAGAATTGTAGTTACTCTATAGGTTTTTTTTAAGGTTTTGGTTTCTTTGGTTTTCTCCTGGCCTTCCCAGTGTTCCCCTGTACCTCGTATGGACGACTTTTGTCTCTGTTTGGTTTAGTGTTCTCATTATTTTCTATTTTACTTTGTTAGAATCTCTTGTTTCTTGTGTCTGCTTGTACCACCTGTGGCGGTGTTCATCTTGATTTTGTTCAGCGGTGTCTTGATCGCTTTCTGTTTCCACTTCCCCAACTAGCCCTGGAGTATATAGAGTCCTGTCTTTCCCTTGTTCATTGTCAAATATTCGTTGTGTACTGATTGTTCATTCCGTTGTTCAGTTTTTTTTGGCTCTCAACTTGCTTTGTGAAATTTTGTGTGCAGGACTTCAGCTCTCGCCCTAAAAAAGGTTATTTTCTTCATTACTGTGTTTGCCTTGGAGTCTTGTGTTGGGATCCACTCTCTGCTGAAAACATAACAGATGAGTGTGTGTAGATCATTAAACTATTGTTAGTTATTTGTAAAAAAATAAATAAAAATAAGACCAACACACTTGCACATAGTTCTGATTGAGGTGAAGAAACTGGATGGATCCCCTGGCTTTTTCTTTTAGGTCTACCAGTCTCCACACTCATGGAGTGTTGATGAATGATTCGCTTGGCTGAGCGTACTAACAGCAACTAGAAAGACAGATTATATTTATCACATAGTGGTTACTCTTCATTGGCTCACTGTAAAATTCAGAAGAAAATTTAAAAAACCTTCTCCTCGCCTAAAAAGTCCTGAGTGATCAGGCACGATTATGTATTTAAGAATGCATGAATCCATAGCAGGATTGTTTCTCAGTTGAACATATTACTTTCAGAGTGAAGGTTTAGTTGTGCTTCCTAAAGCTTCCAAAAGTAGAATGGGAGGTAGATCTTTATGTTTTCTGCCCCATTTCGTGTAGAACCAGGTCCCATTTGAGGTTGGGAAGAACTGCCTCTTCTGGTCTTAAAACTCGTTTTTGTCATAAAGCTTAAAGTCAGGGATAAATCAAATGCCCCTGAAACATCCATTACTTATGTTGGTATAGACTACTTTAACTTAGTTCATATTTATATTTAACTTATATTTAACTTATTTGATACTTAGTAAACATTTGAAATACAGTTTGTTTGTTTTTTTCCAAGTTTGACAGTGCAGACATAATAAGATGTTTTAAGCCTTCCTAACTAAACCCATTTATAGACTGAATATTAGTCTTTGCATTTGTAATGAACCGTTGGCAGGTAAAAAAAAAATACCCCTCTTTAGACCCCAGATCCCAATTTGAGCCAGCAAATGCATGGTGCTGGGAGACCCCCCATGATGCAGTGTGCAGTGTATTTTTCCTCCACTGTTTTCAACATGTTTGATTGTATGTCACTGGCTTTGCTCTGCTCTTCTGTGGATACTGTTTTGGGCTGGCTGCTTTTCACAGTCTGTCTCAGTCATGTCAGATAGCTGGAGCTCTCCGAGTGTGGTTTTGCCTGAGGTCTCTTCCTGTTAAAGGGAGTTCATCTTCCTCTCTGTTGCCAAGCATTTGCTCATAGAGGATCATCGCATCTATATGAAATCTCTGAATATGAAACACCTACAGATAATTGTTGTTGTAAACTGCTGCTGTATAAATAAAAATGAATTTATAGCAGCTCATCAGCCTACATTTGATTAGAGAAAGTAGCAATGCAGCTATATTATAAGCCATTACAATAAATCCATCTGTCATGTGAGGGCCAATTGGGGCCCAAATGCAGATTCACAAGCAGACAGGATTAACAAAAGGTCCATACGATGGCAGTTTAAAAATCTGAAGAAACCTAACAACTACGTCCACACTGAGTTGTGTGTCTTAACTGCAGATCTGTTAAGAGGCTAAACAACTAAGCAACTTTAAACACAGGAAGCTAGCTTCTCAGTGAGTTCTGTAGCAGCCCTTTGTGTCACCATTACTTGGAAGGATTAAACAAATCTCCACAGCTAATCGTATCTTGGTGGTGAAAGCATCGGCTGTGGTATATGCCACTTGCTGTTTGGCTGGAAATTTGAATAGCACCTTTAACATTTTTTGTTTTTGTTTTGTGCAACAACCTGCCATTTGTGTTGCTCTCCTCTCTTAGTTGTGA
This sequence comes from Pelvicachromis taeniatus, assembly GCA_015108175.1. Lineage (NCBI taxonomy): Eukaryota > Metazoa > Chordata > Actinopteri > Cichliformes > Cichlidae > Pelvicachromis > Pelvicachromis taeniatus. Next base: position 68,421 of record VURO01027292.1, read on the forward strand.
AAAAGTAGAGCTGATATTAACACTAATCCAAATTGACATCAATGGCTTTTAAGCCATTGAAATTACTGGGCATCATTACACCTTTCCATCGACTGAGTTATGACACACGAACAGGCTTTGGTGGTGCTGCCACATAGGATTTTGGTGAAATTAATCCAGACATACATGTTGGGTTAACTGACTCACATAGCCTTGTATAACCTGATGTTCACGTCACTGGACATACACTTTATAATGAAAGCTTTGATTGTGACACTTCAGTGTGCAATTTGTGCATGTGTTATTTTGTATTTTCCATTGTCACAGGAGGTGACCAAGGACAATGCTGAAAAATGTAATCTTTTATGATTATTTGATTAGGTTTAAGATGAAGGGCATGCACCAAAATGAAGAGTATCTTCTGAGATGGATTAAAATAAAAGACTCAGTGAGGTTGGAGTAACTGCCACTGCCAACTCCCACTGTTTTTTTTTTTAGTTGTTTTTTTTTATTAGTAGGACTCTTGGGTGGGTGTCTCCAGCGCATTTAAAAAAAACTACTAGATACTCCTGTGCAGAAACATTTAGGATTTTTCCATTTCTCTCTACATTCGGTCTGCTGTTCATAACAATTTATTACAAATACTATTTTTTTTTTTTTTTAATCACAGACCTTGCACATGTCTAAAAGCCTTTCATATTTCAGAACCGGTTAATTGGAAGTAAATACAGATTTCAAACAGTTCACATTCAAAGAATTTCTATGCAGCTACAGCAAACATTTGAACATCGCCATGCGTGTGAGATTATAATCACCTTGTCATTGTGTCCTCTGTTGTTGTTATGTGTTGATCATTAAAGCTGCTTAGTGTGGGGCTGGGCCACAGCTGTATATATGTGGCCATATGCAGGGATCCTTCTGTCCTTTCTGCTGTTTGACATATAAGCTCTGTTGGTGCCAGATGAGCTCTCCCTGAAAACTGGATGTAGGCCGGTCAATCCTCACGGGCTCACCTGTCAGCCTGTGTTTCTCTTTCTCTTCTAAAGCAACGCTGACACTTCCTCTGTCCCTCGTCTCGACTCTTCTGCTGTCACTCTTTCTTCTCTCCTTCACATTCTTACTGACTCAGTGACTTCTGTCACCAGTACAGGGTTAATCATGTACCTGGCACAGGTATTTCCAAAATACCAGATCCTACTATGTGACAGTCTTGTCTGGGTCTATATCGTTAGTTCTCTTGAATCCATATATGCCATGTTTTTGGGCAGCAGAATAAATTTGTACAAATTAACTGACCTTTTATACTTCTTTTTTATCTTGCACAATATTCTTGTTCCTGGTGGTTGTGGCTGTTTTTTCTTTTTCTTTATATAAAACATATTTCTTAAAAAAAAAAAGGTCTTAAGCACATATTTCAGTTTAATCTATCAATAGTGCAAACTGAACAACAAATAAAGTAGTAGTCAAATAGTGTTTCTTTTCTGCTTAATGGTTTATCCACTAGTTGGTTTAGGCTGCAGTAGCTCTGGTTTGTGTTTGTTTGAGCCTTGCTTCCCTGTAGTGATACAATCATACACTCTCCAAGCGCTTTTTTAAGTTAGCTGGACTCGATGCTTTCTGTCATAGATTCATTCCAATTTACACTGTTGGAAACATTCCTTTGAGATTCAAATTCCTGCTGACAATTGTGATTGCATCACAATTTTTGCAGATTTGGCTACTGCTCCTTCATCCTGATGATCTCCCATTCTACCACATCCCACCGATGTTTTATTGGATTCCGATATAACCACTGAAAACCATGAGAGTCACTGTCATGATATAGCTACATAGACATACACATAGCAGACAATAGAATGTGACTATGGTATTTATGTCATGATTGATTTCTATTTATTCCACAAAACCTTTGTTTCTACAAATGTGCAGAAGGCTGAACTTTGACACTAAACAGGTTGGGGTCAATGGATAAATGCTGCTGACACTAAATTCTGACCCTGCCATCTGCATACCATAGCACAAATAAAGATTAATCAAATTTATGCAACCAGTGCAGTCTCTGTGAGTGTTATAAAAAGTGTGAATTTGGCTTACTGTGTCGTTGTACTAAGCTCAAAACAGTCTGGCTATTCTCCTCTGGCCTCTTTTATAAACAAAATCTTAGACAGCCAGCGATCTCCAGGTTCTGTTGATTATTTTGCTTTAGATTGCATACAGATTTCTGTTTCACCCCTTTGCATGGTGAAATCGAGTGCTGCTATTAAGCCAGGCAGACATAATGGAGGAAAAAATGAATGAAACAGCATCAAAGAATAACAGTAAGATAATACAATAATAGAGAAGAGCCAAACCTGAACATGCAGGCTACTGGCAAGCAATTATAACTTAGTGATCAATGTGAGATATGACACTACCCAATGGTTTAATTGCTTGATTAAGCACATGAATCTGTATTACTTTATGAAAATGCTAAGACAAGGGAGCATATCAGGTTTTCATTTGTTTATTAGTCCAAGTAATTCTTTGGCACATGTTTTCTGAGGTGATCTCATTCATCTCACTTAATTTGGTAATGTTTCGTATGACCACTTTGAACATATTTATTTTTCTGCCAAACCCTGAAATTTTTCAGTTGATTTAATTCGTGTAACACAATGTCGTAATAATTAATTGACCTATTTTTTTTCAGCATAATATGATTAACTGCTCCTCTGCAGAGTTTCTGTGTAAACAAACAACATATGGGCATGTCATTTATCACAAAAAAATCTGCTGTTGGTATTAAAGTTCAAATAGCGACATGAGGATAATTAATGATATTGTGTTTAAAAACAGCCACAATAGTACAAAAAAACTACTAATGTATTTTACACTTGACTATAAGTACAGTAAATATATGCGTGCATACACATTAAAAAAATACTGATTGCGTGTAAAATACAGTTAATAAAGTGCAGTATATGCAGCTTATGCATTACATGCATGTGAATGTAAAACTTACATTCACATGCATTTTTAAGCTGGATCATTATGTCTATCAGTTAGAAGGTTTTGTTACTAGTTTTCTTTTTTAAAGTACCTTTGAAATCCTTACAGGGCTAGAAAGCAAAGTAAATTAAATACTTGAACCTGATGGAGCAAAAATATTTAATCAGTATATGAGTACACACTTTTTGTATCAGTTAGATAAGAGCTTGTCAAATGATAAGTATTCCACCTCTCCTATCACTCTCTCTTAAGTTCATCTTCGATTTCCCAGCTGCAGCCTGGTGTTAATGCTAATGATATGTGGTATCATCGGAGACAGTAAAGGTGATGGCTAGCTTTAGTGGACTTGTGTCCTGTATAAAACCCTGTCTCCAGATATACCAAGAAAGATTTAGTGAAGAGTGAAGGGGTCTTTTAAATGAATAAGTGCTGGAAATGTGGTGACACATCTCTACACCCAGCCATTTGGATTGGAATTGCAGAGAGGTGAGCACTGAGGTCCTGTCCATTTGGAAGACTGACAGCACAATCGGGGACGTCTTAATCACATCTGGTTGTCTCATTAATCAAAGGAAGTACTATTGTTAAATATTATGCCTCTGTCCATCACTTCACCAGTACATTTCTGGTAATAATTTGGCTAGCATTCAAGGAAAGTTCTTTGGATTCACACAGCATGCAGCTTGACCTGCTGTCTGTTTTAGTTTTTAAGTTTGCAAATATCATAAGACTACATTTTCAACTACTGAGAGAGGGGTAGTTATCAAGTCCACAAAGTATATGTGATTGACATGACATTGGAGACTCTGAAGCATGACTATTTTCCGAAAAAGAAAAAGAAAAGTGTGCTTACTGAAATAGTTGCTGGGGTGTTTGCCAAGTAGAATTTTGAAAGTATTTAATATATTGATTAAAAAGAAGTCAACACTCCCTTAAACACTTAAATGTTGCATTAGCTGTGCAACTAGAAATAGTGACTGTTTAGAAAGTGAGCAGCCGTGAACATAAATTAGACATCTCATTTCAGTATTTTTTATTGTCTGAGTGTGAGTGATCAGTTTATTAGGAGATTATCCTTTTAAAAGTTCAGTTATTGCTAATCAACTAATCCCATTCCCAGAGCAATGCACCACAAGATGGGTAAAATGAATTGCATAACCAAAACTTTATGCCATAGTTCTGTTTATTATCAAGAAATACAAAGAGAGCCACACTGTATAGAACAAGCCTGGCAGAGGTGGGAAGCAAAATATTTCAACTAGTGTGAGATGTTTCTAAAAATCTGAGAACAACCTGCAACAAACTATTGAATGACTTAGCCAAGTCGGGAATTGTAGTGGGGATACTTTGGTGCATGTGGGACTGGAAACCTCATCAAGTTGGATGAAATCTCAAAGAAACAAGGACGTATGAAGATTTTGAAAGAAAATCTCAAACACTCAGCACCAAAGCTGGTTATGGGTCTTCATTTTGTCTTCTAACATGAAGTGCTGGAACAAACATAATCTGTATAACTACTATTACATCTCACCTCTGGACAAAGCAGAGGTCTAAAGAGCAATTCTTAAAGATCCTGCTGAATACTTCCCTCCTTTGGCTGCTGTAACTTAATCATTACAGTTAATGGAGATACTTCACTGTCTGTGGGTTTAATACTGTATTAAATGAAATCCTCTATTTTTTTTAAAGCACAATTGATTTGTAGAGTCAGTTGTCGTCGATCCTTTCATTGCAGTGTGACACAAGAGTCCAGGGTTGCTGGTTTCAGGATCCTCCTCTCCTGCTCTTCTGCTCCTGTTGTGACATAATGTGCTGTTGATATGCTGTAGGAGAAATCTTTCTTCTTTTTTTTTTTTAATAAAAACAGGTTGCCTGCAACTAGTGTTGACATCTCTGTAAAGTAAGGTGATGTTCAGCTGAGGACAAACACTCCACAAACCCATGATGAGGGTCGGCTTGCAGAAAGCTATGACAAGCTAACAAGCAGTTTATCTCCAACATTCATATTGAGCCTCATCTTCATATTCACTGCAGTCCTTGTGATAAATGCATAGTGGTCAGCATTGTTTCAGGCAGGTTTCTGCTGTGAATGGGATTTACTGACTAAGTCATAGTTGTTTGTATGGATTAAAGAATAATTGTTTTTTTTTCATGAAAACAATACAGTAAAATCATAATGTTAAACCCTCTCGAACAGTTTGTAGGCAAGGTTTGACTGACTTTCTGCAACCTTCAAGTTGGTCTCATAAAAGCTGGCTAACTGTCACCCCTGTCAGCACAGCCTGAGAGGTGGACGAGACATGTCATCCCGACAAAATTTAAAATGTGTTTTGAGGCCCCTTAGTAGAGTGCCTGCCACTCTTTCTCATCCCCAGGCAGATTTAATGCCCAACACTACTCCAGAGAGCAACGCGCCCACCCCAGCACATCATGGGGTGTATTTCTCTCTTTTTCAAACTCTATCTCTCTCTCTGTCTATATGAAGGGACCCAGGTGGGGCTGTTATAGAGCTGAACCTTGAATTCCCTCCAGAATGTTTCTCTATATCACAAGTTTGACCTCTCTTCTTTCCATTGAAGACGTCCGAATAAGAATTATTATTATAGGAATTTGTTTGCTTTACCAGAAACCATAATAAACAGTGTGTGCCTGTAGTAGAAATATGCTCAGAAACACAAATTCATGGCTTAAATGTGAAAAATTTTAAATTGCATCTGTGAAAGGCCTGCTTGGAGTAGTTAGCCTTTTACAGTAAATTAGTGTACAGTGCAGGTTTAGCTGAAAAGCCTCTGCTCTTTTTTGGGACTTCTCTAAGAATTTGAATCGCAAAAACGGTTCAGCTTAAGAATCGCAAACTTTATTTGAATAGTTTCCTCATTTTCTCAATGCTGGAAATGAATTGCCATCTTAATTTGACCAGAAAAGTCTGTTTCTGTCCTCAGAAATCACTTAAAGACATACTATATTTGGCCACCACAGCCAATATTTTGTATTAAAAATATTCTAACAACAGTTTCGTATTCACCAAAGGAACATACCCTGAAATCATAGCTAAATAATTAACTGATTATTCAAAATGTTCTGATTCTTTTATTGATAAAGGAAATTATTGCTATTTGCAGTCATGCTCTAATATGGTCGCTGCCAGTAGCAACATTTAAAATTGCAGAAAAGATTGTGCCATTATTAAGAGAGCAGCCTGGAAGCCTTATGTTTTATTTAAACTACCAAATGCAAAACATTAAATATGCCAGCTATGTGCAGCCATTGAGCTCATGCTGTTGATTTAGATGCATGGCAATACAAGCATAATTTGAAATGCGTCACTGCCAGTGTGCCTGTTCTGTTTATTCACAATCGTCAGAATTGTCAAGTAGGACAGTTATGTGTCAGTTAATTAGCTTTTTAAGTGTCAGAATTTATAGATGTCATACAAATGTACTAGTACTAGTACACCTTTCATGTGTGACTAAGTGTGGTAGACTTCATTTTCTTCCCATATGACAAATGTCTCCTTTTCCTGGTGGTAAACAAGGAAGTCCAGGGGAAAAGGAATATCATTATGGAAACATCGGACTTCAGTCTGAGTGCACCTCTCCTCTGCTGATTCTGTGTAGTCATCATTTAAACAGGATAGGGGGATAAATTTCATATTGACTGGTTGATTATACTCATTCAATTTGCAGTGATCAAACAGAAGGATGAGCTGTAGGCTTCGGTGACTGTATGGTTGCTGGGTTGGCAGCTCAAAAAAAGCCCGAGGTGCCTCACATCTACCTGGAAGTCTCTGTGAGATGATGTGATTGTTGGTGATGATATGTGGTAATGGATGTGTATAGCTTTCAATCCACTGGCAGTCTTTCCTACTCCTGTGCCTGTTGCAGGCAAACTCATTTTGTAAACACCTCAAGAAAGTTATTCTGAGAGACAGAGGTTCGTGCTCCATCCATCTGACTAAATAGCACTCTGACAAAGCTTTGGGTGTGTATTTTTATAATGAGAGCTTCTTTTGGTGATCCCAAACCACCTTTGGCATTTCTGCCACAGTTATTTTGTATTTGATAATAAATAACCGCCACACAGTTACTTTATATTCTTAGAGCAAACAAGCCCATGGACTGTATACACCCGATGATCAATTGGCTAGCAGTCTAATAGTCTGCAAATGTACAGTATTCAAATGAATGAGACTGTGCATCAGCCCGAAGCAAAACTGAGCTAATGATTTATGTCTGCTGGCACAGTGACTTCAGTGCAGCCCATTTCTCACCTTTCCATAACATTACCTATTATGGTTCCTCTCTACCACTATATGATAGGCAGTATGAGTAGAAGTACTATGTTTCTGTATGCAGTAAAATTATAAAACTCCCCACATGAATATTAAAACTTTCACAGAGGGCAAAAGATGTAATGTTTTAATCTGGAAAGGGTCAGAAGCAGTTATTTGGGTATTCATAATTCTGAATGGGCAAGTACTAATAATTAAAATTGTGTTCTGCTTAAAGTAAAATGTCATCCCTACTAAATAAAAAGACAAAGCTATAATCGAAGCTCGTGATTTTCATGACTACTTAAAGTTTCGTTTTCTGCAGGGTCAAGTACCAGTTCACCATGATGCTTACTGAGATATTAATATTATCAATCTTTCCTGGAAACCATTACCTAAATTAACATATGTCACAAAAATGTTAAAAAAAGATAATGTTTTTATGGATTTCTGCCTTTATTACTTACTGCAATTTAAATGTTAAAGCAGTTCAATAGCCAATGAGACTTGTAGACTCTATTATATAGAGCCTGGCAGACGTCATCACCGTGATAATGCCATTTATATAACTCAACTCAATTTTACTGTTGGAAACAGTTAAAGCTGACAAACTAGTTATGTTGTGATCTGTGGTGCTAAAGTGTGCGGGTTAGTTTAGCAGAACTAGACAGAACTACACAGCTCCATCTAGCATAAGCCTACAATTATAATGCAGCGTAGGTGTAACAAAGCTACAGGAGGAGAGAACTCAAATGCAAACCACTAGGTGGGACAGATATCCAAAATGCAAGTCTTTAATCCAGGCAAGCAGTTGTTATGCACAAGTGTTTATTACATCAAACACGTCCGGCAAGGTACCAGACACGGCAGAGACCAGAAACAAGCAGTTTGCATGAGGAAGCGCAGAACGTTCACTAGGAAAACTACAAACACTGGTAATGATGCACATCCGAGAGAGAGAGAATTTTGACAAGGGAAAAGGGCATGATGAATATGAATTATGAAACTAGGTCAAAGGTTGAAATTGAAAAGGCAGTCTGGCAAGTGGGAGGGGAAGGACATTAGATATACACAGAGAAGACAAACTGGCTAACTAGAAATGGCTAAGAGAAATTAGACATGGATGAAACAGGTAAGGAAAGGGCAAACAGCTGGAAAGGAAGCAAAGCTAAGAGAGCAAAGAACCAGGAGGGACCAGGAGGTACAAAATAAAACAGGAAATCACTTGAACAAAAACCCAGAGCCATGCTTAAATTGAAATATTCCAGTAGTCTGAGGGCAGCTTTTTGACCCACGGTCTAAGGGTGCTGTCACAGCTGTAATATGGGGTCCACACTGAAACTCTCTGGAGGTCTTGGTCCAGTTCTAAACAGACTCCAGAGTTGTTTTATGGTGAGAACATGATCTGACCTTGGTCTAACCAAACTACCAGGAGTATAGTGCAAGTATGAGGTAGGCAGCAGAGTACCGTAGACATACTGAGTACAAGTTTGCAGTTGGTGTAAAGACAACCTAAACAAGAGGGCATTCATATCTTCTTGTCAGCACTTTTAAAAGAAGCATTTAGTTTTGTTTTTAAGTGAGCCTAGATGAAAATGTCTATGATAATCACCTCGATGACATCACCTTGTGCTAATGAGATTTTCTAAAATGTCTTAATTTGACCTAAATTGGTGCTTTACAATTTTGACTTAATTGACTTAACTTTGATTCTTTTTCTTACATAAAGCAGTATATGCTCTAAGCTTTCAGTTATGGCAAGCAAAAATAGTTTAGTTCGGGAATTTGTTAAAAGAAATAATTGTAGGTTATATTTTGTTGCATTTTAGATTAATTCTCTCTTCACCTTCCCAACATTATGTCAGCATGCTCCCTCCACTCCTGGGACTCCTGAAAAATGAGCCCACTCACTCCATAGGAAGTACGTACACTATATGGACGAAAGTATCAGGTCACACTTCTTTGAATTCAGGTGTTTTCAGTCTCATTGTGTATAAAATCAAGCACGTCGTGACTGGGTATCGTGAACCCCGATCCATAGTTTCAGTTCTAAAAATACTAACATTTGACAGCTCTATATAAACTACATTTACCATTATTGGAACTTTGCAGCATTGCGACACTGGTGGGATTTATTTATTCTACATGATTTGTTTTTTTTATTTGTTACACTCAGTGCCACCACTGTCTTTATGCCCATTCTAATAGTGTCATTGTGTCACTATCTTGCAGGACTTTGTTGTGAACAAGCGCGTAATTGCAAAGCACTAATGTGACACACTGCTAATGGGCCCCACTCAAAAAAAACAAAAAACAAAAAAAAACAAGCTGAAATGCTGTGTTGAGCTGTAAGAGGATATAGCGATTTGAAATATGAGTGAGGCAGAGAAAGAGACAGAGAAGGAGAGAAAAACCGTTGTTGAAACATGTTATTAAATTGATTGTGTGATATAGAGTGCACAGTGCTGTTGGTCTGAGGAGCTTGTGACCTTCAACAATGAGACCATTGATCAGGTGAGTAGAGATAGGAGAATTGACCACAGGTACAATAGTCTGTCCTGCTAGTGGAGAACAAAGCACCAATAGACTGATTCATGCCATTACAGTTTTGTAATTGTTGTCAAATTGGATTAATGTGGGGTACAAATGATTTCGATTTTTACTTTGATACTGTTCACTAACACAGCTGATGGATGTGAGTATAATGTATGCTTTTTCTGTTATGCTCTTCATCACATAAAAATGGTTGTTAAGTATAAAGCAATTGCATCAGTAACATTATTCTTATGACTTTGTATTAGCATTAAAATCAGTCTATACAAATTCACTCTCGCGCATATGAGAGACAGCAAAAACACCAATACCAAAGCAATTTTTGTCAATAATTCCTATATTAAATAGATGTAAATGTATCTGCTGTTGTCAGTTAAAGATAAAGACAGCTCTTGTTAAAATTAATTTAATAAAGAATATGACTCACTTGCTCTTAAATTCAGAAATTCAGCTTCATAAAAATGTTATGCAAAGGGTTTTATTACTACCCATAAAAGTCTGATATGTTTAAAATGTATCAGAACAATATTGTCCCAATGGCAGACGCAACCTGGCAACCACCTGTTGTGCAGGTTATGTCAATGACAGTTAACTTAATCTAAAATAAAGTTTTGGTTGAAAAGCTTTGAGTTTAAGGTGTTTTGTTAAGAAGCCAGTTCAAAGTTGTTGTTTCTTTTAGACTGCAACAGAACATATTTTTAGTATGTCCCCAGCTTCTACTAACACTAAGATGCAGGCCAACTTTTTTTGCCCATTATTCAAAATCATCCTTTTTTTTTCCCAGTATAGGCCAATTGAGGATAACACTGCATTAATACTTGATTGTGTGATTAAATTGAGGACAAGAAAACAAAGGAAGACCTAAGCACAAGGCAGCAGTTTGGGTTGGTCTCAGCTGCGTTTTCGAGTCACGCTGCCACCAGAGTTCCATACAAGCATGGTGCTGTTGCTTTGTTAGCGCCTGCTTTCCAGTTTGCAATGCTCTATTAGACAGAATGTCCATCTGCCAATATATTCAAAATGCACAGCGCAGGGTATTAACATGCCCTTGGAAAAAAAGGGTTTGGCTCTGTAGGGCAAGCATTTCCATAAATCGCAGCAGAGGCAGTTTTATTACAGGTTGTAAATAGAAGTCTCTGCCATATTTTATGACAGCCATCACTAACTCATTCTGATTCTTATTACCTCTCTGTTCTTTGACTTGCGGGACCATTCATAGACACATTCTGTGCACAAGTTTATGCGGCATAAAGGATTGATTGTAAAGGAATTTATTCCCAGTGTAATTGCACCTTTAGCTTGTGCTACACTTTTGTCTTCAGCTGCTGTTTTCGCGTGCATTATAACAGGACCAGGCAGTTCTTACACATAAAATTTTCATACGGATGCCATATGTACATATGTACTAGGAAATTGATTGAAGAGCTATCAAGTACAATATGTTATGAAGGCAGGGAACACTGTGATTAGATTACAGAATATTAAATCTACATTGGGCTTGAAGGGAAAAGTAACCGTTTGATTTTTACTGATAGGATATTACTATGAAGCACTTTATTGCATAGGGATAATTGTTTATGTAATTTTGTGATTAACAATTGGCATGACCTTTAATTAAAATTAAACTACAATATCTAGTCTTGTTAGACACTGTGCCCTTGCATTTATAATTTTTACACTGATAAGTCATTAGCCAGACCAGCCAGGCTCATACATATGTGCACTGCAAATATATTTGCTAATCATTTTTTTTTAGAAGCACTCCACTTTTCTAGTCTAGCTTGTTTACTTATTTGAATTGGCTGGCAGAGCCATAATCAGCTTATGATCTTTATCATTTTGTTGCCAGGAGCGATACTGAGATTATTGCTCTATTCAAGTATGGTGATTTGTTGACCGTAATCTATACATTTTAGTGAAAATATAAACAAAAGGAGACTGGCATGACTGTCTCAGCTTTGCTGTGTCAGTACAGTTGAATTCAAAATTAGGGAAAGGGCACATTCAGCAGCTCAAAGAAGAACGGCTCTACCACTGATTATTTGATTGTTGTTGCTCTGATTCTAGCAAATTATAATTAGAATGTTGATCATTATCCAGAAGTTAGCAATGCAGGGGAAATAATAATTTTGGTGCTGCCATTTCAAGAGGGGAAAACAACAAAATCCTTTCCATTATAGACTTCCAAACTACACCCCTGTTTTGTGCTGGGACACACATGGGTGGAGTGAATGGGGATGGATGGCTGGATTAGGAATGCCGGGAGCGAGTAGATTATCCAGTATCTGGGCAGGCAGATGCGCAGAGAAGAAAATGACTACACAAAGAGCCAGATCTCCATCAGGGGATCAATTCATGGTGCTCGGTCTGTCACTTCCTGTGAAAAAGCAAATTTCATGGTGTTTTTTCACAAGGCCAGCTCTGAAAATAAACATCACAAAGACAGTTTCTCGCTCTCTGTCTCACTCGTCTCCTCTGTCCTCCTCCCTGTCCGCACTTCAGCTATTTCTGCTCCACACTCACCTGTCATATTCTTGGAGTAATAAAATGTGCAATCAAATATGCACACATGCACAGTTACACTTGAGACACATGGCCACATGCATATTGTAACCTATATTTGCTGAGTATGGTGAATGCCTGTGTGTAAATTTTTTAAGAGGTTTAGCCAGCAAGAGCTGGAATGAGCATTGCTGTTGGCTGAGTTTCTCAGCCTGGGGCCCCTTGCTTTGCTCCCCCATTTCGCCCAGTAGAGCTTCATCCTTATCGCTGTCCTGCACCCCATCACTGCTGAAGCTGGGTTCCTTTCCTGCTTGACCACATTTATCCAGGGGGCTCTTGTCTGGGGGTGATAAGCTGTTAGACTTACCAGTATGGACGTTGGGGTTCCCACATCCTCTCCTTCGCTCCACTCGACAACTCTTTACTCCTTTCACAGTAGTGAGGACTGTTTTGGGGACACTACCCAACTTAACAATAATTTCACACTTAATGTTTTTCCTGCTTTGCCTATCACACACTGCACAGGTTCAACTCTCATCCCACTTATCCCGTCTCTTTCTTCCCTCGTCTTTTTTGTACTAATGTGATAAAGCACCTAAAAGTGAACTGAAACAAAAACTACTTTCAGCGATTAGTTGTAATGAACATATTGTGATCATATATTTCAGGTACTCCAAATTTGTATCTGTGTGACAACAGATTGCACAGACTCCACCTTTTTGGCCTCTGAAGGCATGCACAGTTTGTCTTGAGTTATTTTCCTGTGCAGTTTGCATTTAAGCACTTTCTCACATAGTTTAAAGTCTTTGTCAAATTTCTTGTGTGGTTGTGTCATTTTGCTGTGTTTGAAAGGGATTGTGATGGGCAGGAGCCTTGGTTATATAAATATTTAAAAATGGGGTAAAAAAGACTCCTTGTCTTTGTTATAGTGTGATGAATCCTTTGCTTAGTATGGCAATGAGAGCTGTAATTACAGCCTTAAAAGTGACAGTCAGTATTTTCAAGGTTCTTGCTATCCAGCCTTGGGTTAAAATGCTGCAAAACCATGTGACACAATCTCTAACAAGTTGTCAGTGTAGACCACTTTCTATTTAGCACAAGCCATACCACATCCTTCATGTGTTTTCAGGTTGTCCTCCACTAACTGCTGGCATTGGAGTTACTTGTTGCTTAGACTTGCCAGCTTCATTTAAATTTGGAGCCCAAGGAGCCATCCCAGGCTTTTTATGTGCAAAAAGAATAATCTCTGAGTATTACTGCTTAACAATAAAAAAAAGCTCCAGGCAATTGATGAAAAGGTACTGCTTAGAAGTGTAGACATGCAACTAGATTTATTGTGGTATTACAGTTTGAGTTTGGCTTTTCTAGTCCAGATTTGCTTTGTAATTTTATATCTCAATTAACAGGAGATTGTTGCGCTTTAAATTATGTACTTTAGTTATTGTGTAATAGCCCATAGAGAGACAAACGTTGCACTTGTTTATTTCTCATTGGAAATGTGTATTGCCAACATTGTAACGAGATGTTACAAACACATGCTCCTGCTGGTGTCATCTCTTTTCTCGTGTGCAGGGAGCTTAATTATAGTTCTTCGTGTTGTTGCAGGTTGTTATGAAGAGAAAGCGAGATAGCGTGAAGAAATGGGAGAACGAGAGGGTAAACCATTAAAGACTGTGTGCAGATTCAGAATATTAATTTGCACCGTGTATAAAAAAATTATGGACTTGATCATGGGTTTCCTCAGAAGCTGTAATTAGGACATTAAAGCCGTGGTGTGTGTACGACAGCCTGTTCTTACTCCCCACTCGTGAAGTACCTGTTTTATGAACTTGGGAGCATAATGACCTTGGAGCTTTAAGATATCTAATATCTTTATCAGCTACACACCACCAAATATTTAGAATAATCTATTTATCTACTTACGATTTAGTATCTTGTTTTTAATCTGTGTGTCTGTACAGTTATACTGTAGAATACAGAAACTAGGTTATTTATCTCAGTGAGCATAATCACTAAAATCATCAAGTGTAGTTGTAGTTTATGGAGTCTAAAGCTGATGTGATCAGCTGTTTGCCCAGTCAATAAAAAGACAATCCAGTCACTTAATCCTCATTAGCTGTTTGTTAAGAGAAAATGGCAAATGTCCTCAGGTTTGGGTTTGGGTTTAAAGGCTTGCTGCTTTCTGTTTTATGCAACACTGAATCAAAGTATTTTTGTCTTTTGGGCCGTTGATGGGGCTGATCGTATGCTTCAGAGATGTCACTTTTGCGTCTCAGGTTTCACTATTTCAACTAAAACAAAATGTAAGCATTGCAGAAAATAAGGAAATTAAGTTCTGTCCAGTACAAGTTGTTTTAGTTGCACAGCTGCTTAGGTTTCAGATTGATTGAAAGATTTTGGTTGACTTCATCAGCAATGTTTCTGGGATGTCTGTCGCAGCTTTTCTGAAGCGCTGTCACTTAAAGGGGTGGCACAAGAGGTGAAATCCCTACAAATTCCCTACCAGAGTGCTCCTTTGTGATCCCTCCTCTTTTCTATCTGTTCTTCTTGCTCCTTTGCCCTTTAGATCCCTAGACCTTTACATTCTCAATGGGGAAACAGTCTCCATGCAAATTCCCTGCATCTCAACAAATATGGACCTTGTTCCTCTTCTGTCGCCTTTTCTCACCGTGTCCCTGTGTGCTGTTTACGGTGTTAGACAGCCTCATTCAAACACACCGACGGAAACTCCTTGCCACAGCGCTGAAGGTGGATTGTGCTCTCACCTCTTGTTTCTAAGCCAAAGACAGAGCACAGAGGAATGAATTCCTCGTGAAACCCAGAGTGAGGAGAGCAGGAAATAATTCAGCAGCAGCTCCAGCAGCAGCATCAGCACCATCGATAGTGGTGGCAGCAGTGAGCGTGAGAGAGACGGAGAGAGAGGGAGTGTATGTGTGTGTGTGTGTGTGAGAGTGTGTGAGCAAGCTTGAGTGAGAGCGAGTTCCTATGCACTGAGCCGAGCGTAGCTGAGCCGTGCCGTCGCATGGCAAGCTGTGTGTTCCCCTTTGGTTCCCGCACGCTCTGATGAGGCAGAGCTTACAGAAGGGAGAGATGTGGCTTCACTCGGATCTCCAGCATCAGTGAAGACCAGCACCCAGCCGGGGCATCACACAGCAGCATGGTCGGACTAGAGACCCACTGCTGACACCAGCGTGACTGATGATGACAGCCCACGCGTGGGTTACCATGCGCCACAGCCGCGCCGCTCTAGGAGGAAACACAGCCATGTGAAAGTGACTCGGCTGCCAGCAACTCTTGGACATGTTTTCCAGGGCAAAGTCTGGATTTCTTTCTCTTTTGAACTTGTTTGTTTTTCTCTTGGTGCTTTCTGGCTGCCCTGAACTCACCTATCAGGCAAGGACTAAAGGCAGATGGAACAAGGGGGGTAAGTCATGATGGGCAACCCAACCATTTACATTTATTTTGGTTATGAATTGGAATATTGGAGTAGTGTCATTGAACTGACCTATACCGGGATATTTTTATGAATGACATATTGGACATTTGCCTGTGATCTTGTGTGGGATAGTGTTAAAATGTCATCACAGACTGACGTTGCCATTAAACACTTTTGGAATAAGACAACTGTGGACGTAACTGTAATGCTTCTTTTGCAATAACGCACTTTGGTAGAAGTGTGTTCAAAGAAAGTTGACCTTTTTTTTTTTTAAACACAGAACAATGTGATGACCGCTGACAACCACTGAATGGTGGCTTCCAACTTTTCAGAGCTAGCCAACGAATCGCTGTCCAACACTGAACACAAAGGTTAACATTTTCATAGATGGGATTCTATTTTAGCTGTCTTGCTGTGATCTTTTAGCTTTTTAAAGGTCTAGCTTGAAATCGCTTCACACACACACACACACACACACACACCCTTCTGTCTCTGTGTGGTGAAGGTGTGTTGCGTGAGATCACATTTATCTTTGCACCTTGGAATGTTTGGTTGGCAGGACATGCTACCGGTGTCTTAGAACTGTGATTTTTGGTTTAAAGACTTAGATCGCTAGTCTTGAGGGGGGGTGTAAATAATTCATCTCAGCCCCTCCGTGGGAGCGGTCCTCTCGCCTCTCTTGTAGCATTTAATCCCCTTTGTCGGATTAAAGGAACCTCTAATCTTAGTGCTAGTGCTCAGCGAGAAGGCTGAGAGATGCTCCCTGCAGCCTATCGGTATTGTTAGCACTCAAGGCTCATGCTCAGTGGGTGTGTGTCTTCAAAGAGGCAGTGTCACCACCGTGATCTATTTAATGATTCCTTGTTACTTTGCTCTTTTTCTGCCTCACCCACTCTCCACTTAAAATTTCTTGAAATCCAACTCTTTCACACCCGCCTTGTACATGAACTTCTCACTGAGATGCATCATTAGCACACAGCAGCTCTAAATTAATGACTTGGACCAAGCTTTCGGGTCAGTAATACACATTTAAAAAAAAATATTAGGTAATGAAAGAATTTCTCTTTCAATTTCCAGTACCTCTCTCCCACATATTCACCGTTTAATTTTTCCCACTTTCAGCTATTGGTGTATTTTCAGCCCAGTTTTGAATCACTTGAAATGATGGATAAAGTGTGCTTAAGAGTAGAACTTGATTTTTTATTTTTTTTGCAAATATGAATTAGCAATCAGTAAACCAAGAGTAAAAGCAGTTACAGTGTGAAATCCCAGCTATCACTGGCCTCTGGTGAAATGGAGGGCAGTGACCTCCCTCGGTGTAATTAGGCCATAAACTCCATCCCTGTCTGTGCACAGTTGAACAAAGCGTTCCACAGCCTTGCTCTTAATTTTAACCTTTCTGGCTTAATTATAGTTTTGTGACGTGAAAGACTAATGTTTCTTCATATTTAAGATAAGATATGTGGAGTTCAGAAATGTTTATGGATGCCGTGCTATTTGCTGTACAGATACTAGTTGTGTGTAATTTTGTGTGCCATGACAGTGGAACTGGATTTCATATGGAAATCGTGTAATTTGCCGGTGCTCAGAATTGTTTCGGTTGTCAGCATTTATCCTGCTGTTACTTATAGCTAAGAGTCCTTTGCAAAGGTATAGTTGAGTTCCCTGTTACAAAAATACAGCATGTATTTGACCTGAGCAAAATATAAAATGATATAAAAAACATAAAACTGACCCGAAACGTTGAGGTTATTGGCCACCCAATATCTTATGAATGTCAGACACTGGCCATCCACCTTCCAGAGGGATGAAAGCTGTTTATAGAAATTTGGATTCCATTGGGGGCAAGTTGTCAGGTGATCAAAACTCTCATAGAAATATCTCAAAGCACTTTTGCAATCTGAGGAGACTGGCTCCCTTATTGTGATATCACACTCCATGAGCTTTGAAGCTCCGCTGAAACACCACTGCTGCTGTTTTTGAGTGAAGGAAAAAAAAAAACTATTCTATTTTTCTGCTTCCTGTGATAAGTGGAAAACGATTTGTGTGCCGCTGATTTGGGTTAGGTTACATTGTACTCTAAATGTTGGGCACTGAAAGGAACGTACTTATATGAAACTATGTAAGAACTTCAAACAAGGCTGCTTAAAAAAGAAAGACAACCCATTTATCTATAAAGTTACAGCAGAAAAAGAGGCCTTGCATATTTTTGCTTTTAATAATTTTTACTTGTGGTTTGTAAAATTTGAGCTCAAACACAACAGTAACTGCTGTCAAATTTCAAACTGACTAGAGCATCGGGCTTTGCTTTGCAACTGACTGTGGCTGCAGTTGATAATTGAGGTGCGAGTTTCTTCCCACAGATTTATGTCTTAGTCAGTGGTATTCTTTGGTTGTTGCTTCAATCGTTTACCTTAAAGGTGTAAGAGTAGTTAACCTTTGTACCTGCACGCATGCCACTGATGGTTATTTCATCTGTCATTCCTGCAAGTTGCTGAATTTCTTTGATAATTCAGTCTTTGGTCACCATGCTACTGCTAGTCTCTTTCTGAAGGTATATCATATTTTAGACATAGATACAAGCTAGATATGATAAGCTACAAAATAACCTGATCAGTTTACGAACTGTTTTGTATCTATACGTTCCCTTGTTTTTATCTGTTCCCACATCTGACTTCAAAGGTAAAAAGAATGCAGACTAACCCCGACTGCCAGCTAGCATTATGTAGGTATAATGTGACACAAGTGAAAGCTTTATGTACACACATATTACCATTAACTTTTAGTTGGATTTAGAGATAAAATCAGAACCGGTTGGTCAGACTTGTTAATAAATCTTAAATCAGAGTTATCCAATAAAACTGCAGTCGGAGCGTCTTTCAGCCATCCTTCCGCAGCCTGGTTTGTGCTGACGGTGTTTAGCCATTTGATTAACACCATGTGAACAAGGTGTGCTGCTGTGTAGGTAAAAATCAATGGCTCAACATTATTTGTTTTGGTCCAAATCTCCAGAGAGTGCTTGTTCTGAATGTCCTTTGATCAAGAAAGAATCCACTTACTTCCTATCCATGATGTCTGACACGACACTGGAGAAAATCCAACAAATTACTGTTCCTTCATATTTTTACACCACCCTGCAGAGACATCCTCCATAACTAATATCACACAGACACCCAGATCAGGGGCAGTAGAGATTGAACTGAGCCCAGCAGTGGGGGAGAAATCCAATTGAATGTATTACAATCCCACCAAACTACAATAAATGGTAATGTGAAGACAGTACCAGGTGGAGAGAAGCCTGGCTGTGTTAACACAAAGCTATGAAGACAAATGATATGTGGACTACTCCAGGTTTCGAAACAGGGTCACTTTTTGTAATGTTTTCAAAAACTGATTTACTAAATGGGGGCCTGCTGGGGTGGTCAGCGATAAACACACATTAGAGAAATAACACTCACACTCCCAACAGCAGAGTATCTCTGGTCGTCTGGGATGATAGTGAGAGTATCAGATTTATAGAGCAAGAGAGGAGGTGGGGAATTAATATCATCACTTCCTACTCACACAGGAATAATATGTAGCCTACAGATCAACAGCATGAATTGCTTGCTTTATCACTGTGTTTGCACATGCTCTGCTTCATAACTGTGCAATTAGTAAGTGCCAGTCAAGGCCGAGCAGTCCATTAGAAACAATAAAGCGGTCATCTGACAACGTTGCATACAAAACAAAATTAGCCAAACAAAATGACCTTTTTACAGATTTATGTAGGTAGACACCCTAGTTTTAAGAGACACGCGCTGTTATAGGATAATGTGTCTGTTTTGTGCATATCAAATTCATACATTCAAATGATCAAAATGCACGTTCATATCGTGCTGACATGACATTGGGGATATGGATGAAACAGCTTCTATAAAGACAAAATGACCCATCACTGCATAGGGATGGTAAATACATTAGAGGGTAAACTATAGAACCGGAGCTTGAAATATCACCTAATGACCAACCACCAGCGACAAAGCAGGAAATGATTTCCATTAAAACTGGATAGGTGCATTAGTGTTCTTACTCTTAGAGTAGTTAAATGTCCCAGGAATCCACAGGGTAGAGATTTCTGGCACAACTTGACCTGCGTGCAAAGTGTGAAAAGGTTAAAGCTCCAGTAAGTTACTGCAAGTTTATTGTTTAAAGGATATATTGCAGCAAAAAAAAGAGAAAATAAATACTCCTGTCTCATATACTTACACCACCTACTCTGTAAATCAACCTTTTTCCAGACACTAGAGAAATCAACAACACTTGTTGCCACAACAGACACGGACACATCAGTGGGCTGAACCCAGAGATGCATTTTGTAGTGTTTTGCTGTTTTTTCCCCACATCTTTGAAGTCACAACTCATGCAAACTTTGTACTCTGTTGGCTTGCTCAGATTAATGAATGGAGCCAAATCTCAAATACTCCCAAAAAGTTTAGTAGTTATTCCTTATTTACTACCGACAGCCACCACATTTCACAGCTCAGTTATAAGGCAGAGCTGAGCTGACTATTCACCAGCAGAGACTGCCCGATGTTGTCGTGATTATGCTGTTTACCACAATACATGACCTCAATATAGCATTTCTATATGAATTTGATAGAAAGAGGAGCATTTATTTTTAAAAGTTATAAAAGTCAGCAGCATGAATAATAGATGATCGCATTGAGAAGGCATGCCTTATGTCGGTACTGTAGTTGATTTTATCTTCCATTTTCCTCAGAATTGGCTCTATTTTTTTTTGTAAACCAGCATTTATGTAGAATTGCTATTAATGGATATGCCTGAACCCCCGATGTGCCAGTCATGCCCTGGCCCTAGCAGGAAGTCAGAGCTGGCTGCAGGGATAGAAATATTATACAAACTAATGGGGGGGAAATTAGGCAACAGCCTGACAGGAAAATTAAATCACTGTCATTATTTTTACAATTAATATGCTTTGACTTGTGTCTTGGGGCAGGGAACACATGAAGGACTCGCACAGAACAAGCAAAATAAATCACTCACTATCTGTTCCTGTGACGTTTTTCTTGTTTTGCTGACATTCTGTGACTCAGTTTGATTTCATTATAGAGATTTCTCAGAACAGTTTTCACCCTCTCATGTATGCTAATGTGAAAATGTAGGCCGAATTCTCAGTTCTGCTAAACACTTGATTCTATTTGGAAAGAAAAAAAATGCTTACAAGACAGCCAAGCAAGTACATCTGTAATGAGTGAAGTAGCTCTCCTAATTACGCAATCATGAAAAAGGCTCGAAAGGCAAAAAAAAATATGCCTGCTGTTTCTTGTTCATTCCAATTAGATCATTAAGCTGTGTGCCACTGCAAGTTCAGAAGAATCGTTTTCTCAAATGTACTTGCCTTATGTACGCCTACATGTGGTTGGGGGAAAAAAAAAGCAGTTTGTACAAGCTGAAAAGTGTGGGCGAGATTACAGATACAGTGGTAACAGGATTGAGTCAACATTAGGTAAATGTTGTTGCTACCCAGTTTAGAGTGTTAGAGGGTTGATGATAAATGAAAGCAAAGGAAATTGCTTTCTTTACTGTAATGTATTTTTTTTAAAACAAAGCATACAATGACAAACATATTCACACAAAGGTTAAAAATCCGGCTTCCTCCAGTTTGTGGGGATAGGTTAATTGGAAACACTAAATTGCCCATAGGTGTGAATGCGGGAGTGAATGTGAGCGCGAATGGTTGTCTGTCTATGTGTTGCAAGACTGGCGACCTGTCCAGGGTGTACCCTGCCTCTCGCCCCAAGACAGCTGGGATAGCGCCCCTGCAAAGGATAAGCAGAAGCGAATGGATGGATGTTAAAAATCCAACATTGTTATTTAAATGTAAATTTTAGAAGTAAATATACACACACATCTATCACTGTTTTAATTTGTGATTGTGTGGGTGTCACAATTTGCTGTCCAGTATGTGTTTATTAGATATTATCTAACAATCTTGGTGTTGTGACTCATCGGGTTGTAATGAAGGACTGAGGCTATTCATTTATAGATAGGCCAGTGTTATTCTCTCTTCTGTGTGAATAGGAGTTTGTCTCACTGTAGTTAGTCCTTCCAGACGTTGTTTTGAACCTTCACCTTGCTTTCACCATTTTTTATTTTTTTTTTATTGATGGGTTTTTATGCCATGGATCTTGTTGCATTAAAATTGCTTTCTTCTGTCACTGATTTGTCGTTTCTTTTTACACCTTTGGGGATAGAAGGATAAGGAATATTGTAATCTTTTAATGCCTATATGGGTGTTTTCAAAGTGATTTTCTGGGTTAAATTCAAATTGTCCTTCAACATCTGATTAACCATTATGAGCCTAACATGCAAATCCCAGTGTATTGTTGTTACTCCTAGCTACCTTAAACTTTTACATGAAGGGTTTATCATTTTTGATAAACTTGAGGAAGATTATTTACTGTGGACAATTACAGAGCGAGAGGCAGTGAAATAACTAATTCTGTAAATGAGT
>VURO01027292.1:90685-102403 GCA_015108175.1 Pelvicachromis taeniatus
AATGAGTAACGTGCTATCGCTGTTTACTGTACCTATTGCTCTTTTGCCACGTGCCATATATACAGATTAGCTTAATTTCCACATTCCAGGCGCAGGTCGTCTAATGAAGCTGATTTCTAACAGCAGAGGAAATATTTCCACAGTACAATAACAGTGTTTTATGAGTACATTTCACACTGTAAATATGACAGCTTAGTTTGACGGATAGAAGCGGGCACATTTTAAAGCTGCGGATCCTTTCACCCTGTCGTTATCTGACTTGGCTCCAACCACGTTGCAGAGTATCTGCTTGATCACATGTGAAGATGGACCAAGTATAATAGTGTATGCATGATTGCTTTACTGCACACAATATCCTCTCCTCTCGCATCTCTCGCTCTCTCTCTAGCTTGGTCTCTAGAGATGATGATGGCTATGATGTGATGATTGTGATGAAGCGCAAGTTTTGCTGTTTAAACTTTGGATTTAAATATTGTATTGCAGCAGAAAAACTGTGCTAGTCAGCAGAGAGTGTGGAGAGAGTGTAACGCCTTACTGTTCAAGGTAATTGTATTGTAGGGATTCTTTATTATTTCTTTGGAAATGTCAGGAGCTAAGATCTAACATCAGAGTCTCTGGCCAATTGAATTTTTCTACCGTTGCCAGGAAGATGACGCTGTCACGGTCAGAAACAGGAATCCTTCACAAAGCATGTCAGTAGACAGAACTACATCTCAGTAAGCTTTTCTTTTCTTTCTTTCTGTTATTTTTTTTTTTACCTTATCTGTTCCTCTCTCCTCCACTCTAACTCAGTTTCTTTTGATATACCTCCTTACCTCTCTTTGCTCTCTGCAATAAAACTTTAAAGAGATAAGAAGCTTTTTTCTATTTCAGGGTCACCATTAGCCTGAATAATGCATTGACAAGAGAAGAGCAGTTTGAGTTCTGTGGAGGATAGAAGCACAGCCTTCAATTAAATTATACATCATTATCACAGCTGGCAAGCCTGGTGCGACCGTACCCACTCCATCCTCCTCTAAATGTTCCATGTTACTGTCTTGTCCAATATTGTGTGTCAAGCAACAGCCTCTTCTTGTGCCAGCACAGAGCTGGGATGCAGATAGCACTGCCTGTGTTGTTTAGGGGCGCACATAAAAAAAAAAGGGAGCAGTCTAATACAGCAACTTAACTTATAGTACCGTAGTGGTGTTACCGTATATCTTCGAATTGTAGCCCGGGTGTTTATTCAAAAAAATTATTCCGCCGGCCCGGCGTTTAAAAGAGACCGGCGGTTGTTGGGGACCGGCTCTTATTCCCTTCTCAGATGGAATTGTCACGGAAGTGAGGGAAAGTGGACCCAGGCGCGGTTTTCATACTGAGGTGAAAAGACAGTCCATTTACGTACAGTGCTCCAAAACGTATTCCAACAGTTCACAATTAATGCAGTTGCCAATTGTGATCCTCCTTTGCTCTTGAGTGTCTCCTTGTCTGTGGTAGCCCAGTGCACGAGTGGTGCTCCCCGAAACTTCTCTCTGCCCAACTCCCCTCGAGAGGAAGTAAAAGACCAGAAAATCACAGTTAGCAGGTTCGCTAGCCGACAGTTCCAGTTCAGTGTAATAATCCCACTTCAATGGTCACTGCATCCAGCTTAAATGCTGCTGGTCGTAGATGACAGCTGATTGGAAACAGCTGGCCGAGTGATGAGACGCAGGAGGACCGACGACAGCGCAGAGTTTTTTTAGTTTTAGTTTTTTTTTTGAGCAACGTTCCAGTAACACTCCATAGCAGTTGGTGGCAGTAATGTACCATTCAGTTGTTTGCCAACCGCCAATAAAATTTAAGAAGAAGACGACGACAGCGCGGAGGGACTTCCGGGTTGAAGGCTATTGGAGACCGGCGTCTATTTGTTGTGACATGTTTTCAAAACCGGCGTTTATTATTAGGCGTCAATAAGAGACAGGCCATTAATAGAAGATATACGGTAACCAGGTTGTGATTTTAGGAACCTGGCTTTATTTTTAATGAAAGAAAACTGTTCCTATACCAAGTTCCTACATGAAACCGCTTACAAAGCAACTTTAGTGTTTTTGAGTTACGGTTTCTTAAAATAGAGACTTCTGCTGAGTTTTTTTCCGACTATATTCATTTAGAGATAAAAATCTCTACAAGCAAATGGAAAATGTGCAAATTTGATTTAGAAGTGAAATGCCTCTTTTTAAATAAACAATTTTGTTTCTGTTTGACATTCTCAATTCCGTACTTCTCGCAGGCTTCGGCTTCCATCTGTTCTTTGCCAAAAATTCGAAGTCTCAGTTGATGTTAGGCTTTGCCTAAGGTTTACAGTTAAAATGTGCATCTGTCTGTCTCTCTCTGTGCCGTCACTTGGCAGCATTTACGTGATGAAATGATCTTTGAATATGCCCATCTTCCACTACACAACCTTCGCGTAAACCAGTTTTTTATGAGCTTCCTGTGGGTTCTGATCGGTTTTTAGGAAAGCATGGGTAAATTATATAGTCAGGGGACAAACATCTGAGGTAAAGATCGGTTCCCAAAGACGATGTAGGGAGTATTACAAATTATCAAAATAATCCTCCCTTCCATTCTCGCCATTGGTTGTGTGCACTGTGGTCTCCTTAGTTACAGGGGTGGGGACAGGAAGCACAGCGCGTTATCTCCTCCAGTCACATTGACAGTCGGAGCGTTTCCTTCCCCTCACTTCCTCTTCTGACAGCTGGACCTTTCCTGGAATTGTTGCGTGACAAAAGGGGCAGCTGTGTGCACACACAGCAAAAATATATTATGAAATGAACAGCGGCTCACCATCTAAGTGGTTGTGTATTTTTAAGCTCAAAGTTATTATGCCAGACACTGGTTGCCTCTTTGAGGCATAGCTTGTATCTGGCCACTGGCAGGAAATGACACTTTTCATGAACTCCCTCCCGCCCCTTCCAGGTTGTGGAAAGAGGAAAAGGATACCTCCTTTTTTCACCGTCCAGAAGGCAAGAGTCAACACAAAATGGGCCAAGACACACACACACACACACACTGCATCAGCAAGCTTCCTGACTCTTCATCCTGTTATTCTTCCCATTTCTTATCTCATACTCTCACATCTTGGGGAAGCTCAAAGAATGCATCCTGTGCTTCACTTTACATAGCATCCTCCGCATTGTTGCGAGGTGTGTATTTGTGTGTGTCTGTCTCAAATGTGAGTCCTGATTTGTAAGCATAATGCCTTGGGCGTTGGCGGATAAAATGCCTGTTTCTCGGTGCTTTGCGTGTACATTGACTGAAACATTAAAAGTTGAGTTAAATGGGCAACAAACAAAGTAAGAGAGGGGTTCTTGTGTGTCACCGCACAGCACAGTTTCTCTTTTGTCTGCCAGGTGAAGAAATTAGTTCCCACAGGATGCAGAAGAACAATCTAGTTTTTCTGTGTGCTTGGGTTAATACTAATTAACCCACAAGTTTTCACTGTTCTTGTCATAACTATGCATAGCTTGTAGTATGCGTGGAGATGCAGGTTCTATGTAAGGGAAGCAAGATGCGCTTTCTTCTTGTCTTGCTGCTTTTTTGGGGGACAAACCATTTCCTCACAAATGTGTGAAACCATTTTCAGCTCATGAGGCTTCTCTCTTAAAGCCAGCCTGTTAAATGACTATTGCTTTGGCTTCCAATTTAACGCTACATATCGTTCCCTCTTTAGATGGCAAAAGCAACAGTAAAATAGCTTTGCCTGGTATTTTAGAAGCAGTCTGAGTCTGCATTTGTGTGCATTAGGTTGTCTTTTTTTTTTTTTCAGCTGAGCTAGCACGTTGGGCGACTTTAAAAGGTGAACTGAGGAGAGTATTGGCACCGAACTTATTTTTTTCCACAACTGCTGAATAATTAGCAATGAGAAGGAGGTTTAAGCTTTCTGTTAAGTACCGCGCTCTCCGGTGCTTCCGGTAAGGGAAATGTATCCGTGTGAGTGTGTGAAGGAAAGTAAACAGTTTCCACAGCTTTCCACCTTGCTCACTCCCCTTGGGGTGCCTCCCTGAAGTGTAAATGTGTGAGTGCGATTGCACTTATAAGTTTCGACCGATCAGAAGTCCCCCCACGCAGAGAGTAATGAACTTTGGCCCCTCGCGGGCAGCTATTAAGAGTAAACCATTATGGTTTGGTATTGAGCTGCCCTCCCCTGCCTCACTCTGTATGGTAGACCCCACTGAGTGCACAAAACTGGCACTCCTCTGGCTCATTGAGCTGCCAGCTTGCCCCCCACCAACAGACAGCCCCATAAAGTAGTTCCACATCATCAAATGTGATGATCCCCTTTTCTAATTTTAGACTGAAGTCCTAATAGCTCTGCAGATACTGTCTGAAACTGTAATTTCAGCCTTGAGCTGAGGGAAGTAAGAAGGATTGGTTTTTGCAGGAAACAAAATTAAATTATTCACCTTGTTATTTTGGCTGCCTATGATTGATTGGATATCAGACATCTTTCTAAAAAAATTGATTATTAAATAGTGATTTTATTTTATCATTAGGCTAAGGTATTTGATCATTTCTGTTTGTGTGTTTCCCAAGAAACTACCAAGCTGAATTTCCTGACATATGGTGCCTGTTTGGGCTGATTTTGTTTAGAATTGCGTTTAAATGTGCTCCCTATTTATATGATTTATTGTGAATCCTTACTGTAGGTTAATCAAAGCTTTAGATTATCCTAGTCGTTGTTATATTTTTCATATGACTTTGTTCTTTGAACAGTTTGTTTGCATTTAACACAACTGAAACTGTCATCTTGGTTTGGATGAAAGGCTCTCCTGATGTGAGACCTCAGGAGTTTTGGAGAAATAATCCTCTCTTTAACAATAACTGGTACTTTGCTTTAAAATGTATTTCCATATGTAAACAAAAATGGCAGGTTTTTAAAAGAAAATGCTGTCCAATAGCAAATGATAGCAAAGACATTTTTTCTAGTGTTTTCTTTTTTTTTCTTCTTCCAGACTATCCCAAAGGCATGTTGCATTAACCTTGAATGTTTTTGCAGCTTAATTGCTTTAGTAATCACCTTTTAGTAATAATCCTGTTCTTTTTTTTCATTTGAGATCTGTACTAAAACAAAAGGTGCCAGCTGTGAGATCATAAAAGGATATTTGTCTTAAGTTTTTCAGGGGGATCTGCACCTGTTCAGCTTTCACTGCTGATGGGAGTTATCAAGTGACAGCAATCACTCTAATCTTGTGTTTTACAAGGGCTGTTTGCCGCTGCGAGAAGTGAAAGACATTTTGTTGATTTGTTAGACAACCCTGAGTCTTTCGAAGTTCACGCACAGGACTATGCACACGGTGCTAATGTGGTGCTTTTTTGACTGTTCGCAGCACTTAACAAAAAAGAAAATGTCACAGAAATTAAAGTGATGATGCTTTTTAAAAATGAGATGGAAATTTTTTGTCTTCATCTTCAAAATGCTGTAAACAGGGAAAAAAATCGAAATCTGATGATTATTGGGTCTGCCCAGTGTTTGTTTGTTTTTTAAAATAACAACAAGCATCCTTAGTGTACGTGTGCACAGTTTCAAAACCCCTTGTAGAGCTCTTTTTTTTTTTTTAATTAATTAATTAATTTTTTTTACTGTTTTATGGATTTTAGGCTCCCTTTATTTTCTCTCTTTATTATACCATCTGTTGTAGAGCTTGTTGTTTTTGTATCAATCTGTAGAAGGAATTTGTGAGCAGACAAATGCAGATCTGATGGTATAAATCACCTACATTTCTACACAGCACTTCCCACTATATCTGGTCCCCTTTCGGGAAAAAGGCACTACTCCTCTATCGCCTCATCCTTGGTTCAACTTTTCCTTTGGATCCTCTCTTCTCTCCTCTTCTTCACTGTCTGCTTACTCAGTCTAATCATCAAACTAATGTGCTATGACGCATATTTTTTACAGCACACCGTCACTGTTTGTGTCAGCAGCCACAGAAAGCCATACTCAGCCTGGCACTTCTTCCCCCTTCCTGCATGCAGTCACTCTGACAGCCCAAGAAAACCTAGCATTTGCTACAGGTTATGATTAATGGCTTTACTGATTGCTGTTCTTTGCAACGAAGACACCTACACACTCCGCTTTAAGCATATATATTTTCTTAGGTGACTGAAGAAGGCGGTAAACCGTGACTCCCAACGTCACAGTGTTTCTGACGTATTTGTGTGCAGTTTAGTTTGACTTGATGACTTCTGAGTTTAGTTTCGCAACCAACTTGGTTTTCTGTGCACAAAAATCTGTTGCTTTCTGTTTCAAGCATACACACATTTCTTGCTGAATGGGTGTAATAGTTGTAATAATCCCGATGCTCAGCTATTATAAGTAGTTGATGTTATCTTAGCTCACCTTCTTTTTTACAAACTATAACTTTGCAGCTCAGTGTTTCCCCTGCTCTCAGTCATCATAATATAATACATTTTCCAGTCAAGAGTCGTGAGATTGTGGAGAACGGCGTAATGTAGAGCAGCTGTGTGTTTCTCTAATCTCTGTTTTTAATCTGTCTTTTTGTCACCAGACTAAATATAAAGCAGTGGCTATTAAGGCAAGCTAGAGGAGAGATGTAGCACCATTTCCTTCTTGTTTCCTGCTGTATTTGTTCAGCAGATTTTCTCCGAGGCAGTTTCCCTCCTCCTTCCGTGTGTAGTGTTATTTCTGTGGGTTCGCTGTCTCAGGGGAGCCTTGCCTACAAACACACACAGGCTCATTAGCTCATGTGTGGGTGTTTTAATGTTCGGCTGGATGTTTGTTTTTTTATATGTATCATGTGTGCGTCTGCGCGCATGATTTCGGTGCATTGGCGAGCCCATACCTTAAATCTTGTGAGTTATTATCTACGTCTGTGTGTTTTCGGGCAGCTTTTGCTCATTATTGATGATCAGAGAGCAGAACGTGCTGCTTTCAGGGAGTAAGCTGGCTGGGGTATAGACATGTGTGTACAGTCGCTGTTTCCCCAGCTATAGTTTATGCCGCAGACAGAGGTTGTTACCGTTGCTGTGCGTAAGCGTTTTTTTGTTGTTTGTCCTTCCCCAATTTGACTGAATGTGTAGCTTCACTCGCTCGTGGCTTGCAGTTTAAAAGTGTGTGTATGTGAATGTGTTTTCTGTGTTTCTGATTTTTTTCCCCAAACCAGGCACAGGCAGGAGAGAATCCAGAAACCTTGTTATGCCAGTCGTTTATTTAGTGGCCTATCTACTTAAAGACCTGACGCTGGAGCTTTCTACCCAGCCTGCCTCAGGAAAATCCCTGACACACAACATAAATCTCTCCCTCTGGCTGCAAACCGCACCGTCATTTCTGTCTAGAGCCTTTTAGTCCCCCCTCAGCCTGTGGGGGTCAGCGCTTATATCCACATGTCAGGGTTAAGCAACTGTGTAGATAAGTCGCTGTAAAGTCAAATTGAGATGTACTGTATTTTTTTTTAGTACTACTTAGAATTTGACAGTTGAGATGGATTAACATTCACAGAGACCTCTTGGCACAAATGTAAAATTTAATGAGTACTCTTCCGAGCTTTTCTCTGTACTCTCGTACGATCAAAAGTTGTTTGTTACTGCAGTTGCATATTATTTCTCCAGTCCTTTTAGACTGTTGAGCAGCCCCCTATTATTGGAGCAACTCGTACGTAAAGGATGGGTGACAAAATCCTTTGGCCTCATTCTGTCCCGAAATGTTCTGTGCCAAAGTTTATATTGTGCTTCAGCTGTCTGGGTTGCTCACACTAAGTGTATATCTTCCAGCAATAAAATTGTATTGTGCAAAATTGCCTCTCTGTATTGTTGTTGCTGCAGGTCAGCAAAGAGACAAACTGTGAATTTTGTGCTTAAAAGACAAATCTTTGTGCGGTCTGCCGGGGACAAATAACAGTGTGCTTTGCTCAATATAGCCACATAACAATTGCAAGAAACACGGCCACGCTGCTAATAGACACACTCGGGTGAAGCTTTCGCAAATGATCGGTGTGTGTGATGTAGCCATTTCCAAAGGCACAATACTGGCTTAATTGGCTTGAATAATGTTGATCCACAGTTATCTATGTACAGTGTTGCTGCTGTTTACTTGGAAGCCATAAAGTCGTATGACCCATGATTACGGGGACTATCAATGTGCAACAAATTACATATCAGACAAAACGTTTGGCACTGATTAATAATTATTAAATTACATTTGTTCCCCAGTGTAAAGAATTGGATATTTCGAAATGTACCCTTATTTTTATAAGACAGCACATTCATTAACAACGCAGGAATAGATTGTGCATGAACATCAAAGGATTTAGCAGTGTAGGCCTACTGTTAAATCAAAGATATGCATGTAAAAATAAGACAGAAGCATAGGGAAACTTTTTTTTTTCTCCCCCCCTCCACAAACAGGGAGCGGTAGCGAGAAACAGCTGTGAGTTGACGATAAGACCCAGAAATGCATACGTTTTCATGGCTCAGTCACCCCCACCAGTGCGCGCTATACTTCTGCTCTCTGCTTTAAAAGAAACCCCCGTCTTTGCTTGGCCTGCCAAACCCCTAAACTGTTGAAGTGGAGTGTCGTCTTGGATAAAGTCGTCTGTGCCGTGAATAAAGGGCAGGAATGCATTAAATGCCCAAATCCTTTCGCTTGCAACGGGTACCCAGGCTTTGTGATTGCTGAAGTGCACAGCTTTTAAGTGAAAAGGCTTGTTCCTCGCCCGAGTCTTGTTTCACTCAGCACCGCCACATTTAGGTGTATCTTTGATCGCTGTAGGTTTTTGGATGCGGCCACATTCAGTCTATATTTACCTGAAATCCTAGTCACTCCCCCCTTCCTCTGTTTAAAACATGATTTGAGCACTCATGCACGTGCAAGCATGAAGAGGATTATTATTTTTTTAACACTACAGGTTTTTGATCTTAAATCATCCTAAACTGGAAGGACTTGCTCGGTCTCTCTGCAGGGTTGAACATTTGATCATTTTGGCTTGAAGATTAATTGGTGTTGGACTCGATCTGCTTCAGGTGCCAGATAATATCAGGCTAATGCCAGGCATCACAAGGCATCTAAAGCAGCTTTCCTTAGGCAAAGCCGATCACACTGATTGCTCAACCATTATATTTCTTTTGCTTTCACTCCCTCTCTTGACAGTCTCTCACACATAGTGCTTACTGGGACAGATGTGCTCTGCATGGTCAGAGGACGGTTTGCTGTGAGCTACAGGGTGAGGACAAAGCATTTATGGAACGTGTCTATTTTTGGGCTCTTAATGGACTTGCTCCCATTCTCTTATGGAGCAGGTCTAGTTGAGTGATGTTCACCTGTCTTAAACCTGATTACAGGATCTCCTGCTGGACCGCTCCATTGTTTTTAATTTTACTCTCTTCTATTTCCTCTCTCTTTGCTCTAATTTTGATCTCCCTTCCTCTCTGTTTCACTCCCTGTGTTTTTCTTCATGCTGTGGTTGAATTCATTACATCAGATTCCAAACTTGTCCTACCTCACTTGGCTATTCTTTCTAGTCGTGTGCTTTTTCTCATCACGAGCTCTAATGAATTGTTTGCCCTAGTTCAACATGGCCTGCCCCTATGTGAGCACGTTTTTAACATCTGGCTGGGTTAATACAAGAAAAGCTTCTCTGTCCCATGTCTATGAGTTTGCAGTGGCCAATTGTGATTGGCCGACAATGTCACAGACACTTAACTCGATACACATAATGGATTTGTTCTTGATCGTTTGCTTCAGTGTGCACATAATTCCCACGTCTATGCCTTTTTTTTTTTTTTTTTTATGCCGTGCCCTGACGGGGATAATGGCTTCTGTTTGGGAGTGCTTGTCTGACTGCCTGCTAAAGAACCAATTAGAAGCTAAGGTGGCACAGTGACGCTGCCTATTCTTTTCAAGGCTCGCTGTTCTGTTATGAGAGTGCGATTTTTGTCATGCTGTGAATATAGCTTCACCTAATTCATCTGCATTTTCATTAAAAGTAGACGCTTGAGGCAATTAAAATCAAGAGGCATTAATTGGCTTATATCTTGAGGAGAAATTGGCCTTAAAAATCACCATGTGTCTGGATTTTGTTTTGTTACATGATGTCAGCATATTTCATTTTGCTTATTTTATGTTATTATGCAGTAATGTTAGATTCCAATTAAATCTATAGGTAAATAAAACCAAGAGTCTTTATGGTCTCTAAAGATCACTTACAGTCACATTAGGGTTTTCCGCCAAACAAAAATGTACAATGTACAATATACCCAATATCAGAATTATTTTTAATCATTGGGTTTTATTTATTTCAGCATTATGTACATGTTTCATTTATAAAATTCCCCAAAAAGCAGGAAATCCACCGACCTCTACATGTACCACATGTAAGGTGTGTTCAAGTGTCAGGTGCTCAAAAACACAAGACCTTGAAATATGTACTTTATAGCAATATGACACCATTAGATAGACACCCAGAAATCAGGCATCTTCTTAGATTTCTTTAACTTCTCACAAACTATCAAAAAATGGCGTTTGATGTTATCAAAACCTTAGAGGCTGTGTAAAAAATAAAAAAATAAAAAATGTGCATTTAAGCCAAATGGCGATGCTGACAGCCACACACTGATGGTAGGCTCAAATAATTGACGGGTAGTGAGCAGACCTTGATTTAGGATTTTCTTTTTTTTCTTTTCCCAATCAGTTTTTTGTTCCAAGGTCAAGAATGAACATTTCACTTAATATGCACTCCCCAAACCTCACTGAATATGTCCCATCTTACAGACACTTCCTCTGCCATATTTCTCAGTCCACTGCCTTTTAAAAGCGCTTCACCTGCCATTCCTCACTCCCACACCCTTCCCTTTAGTTACACGTCTCTAACCATTGCTAAGATCACAGCGAAGATGAGGAGAAATTGTCTCTTTTGCTTGACAAAGGGCAGACAGATATGCAGCCTCAGTCTGTGACATTTTCTTTTTTCACTGCAAATTTGAGAAGGAAAGGGCAGAAACTGAGAGAAACAAAAAAAAAGGGAACAATAAAGTGAAATGTTTCTTTTTTTTTTTTTTTTTTGTACTTAAATTGAGGCAGAAAAGAGCAGCGTGAGTCTACAGGCATTCAGCTGCACTCTGCTTGCTCAGCAGCGTGGTTATAATTCTCCGTCTTTGTATCATCAAACCCTCCGCTGTGCCCTCACCCTGCTCTCAAGGTCGATACTTGTTTCTTCCTGACAGATGTCTGAGTAAAAAAACTAAACAGATATGTTATGCTTTCTTCCTGTGTGTATGTGCAGCCACCCCCACAGGTAAATAAACACACAACTCTTTCTGTCAGAGTTGTGTGTGTGTGTGTGAAGAGCTGAGTCAGGTTGGAGATGACACACTGACACTGAGCTAGGTGATGTCTGGTCATAGTTGCAGGGTTTACTGCGTTGGTTCTGTGGCATTAGTAGGGTTTTGCATTTAATGCCACTTATCAAGAAAAAGTCTCTTACATCACTTGATTGTCTCATTTGCCCCCTCCCCTATTTTCCAAGAGGGTGACACCCTCCCCAACCCCCATCCAAGATAGTGATCCCCACGTGCACGCTTTGTTACAAAATCAGCCTTCTCTGCCGGGGTGGACAGCTAGACAAATGATTTTGTCAGCCGTGCGAGGCAGGGGGTAATTTTTAGGTGAGCGCAGCGCTTCAGAAAAGAGTTGCCACACAGAAATTAGAGGTTGTCAAATGCCGCACGTCTCCATTGATGGCCCAGCGC
>VURO01027297.1:4587-20583 GCA_015108175.1 Pelvicachromis taeniatus
TAGGCCAAACAGGCGTTTCCTGTTTTTAGGTCGTTTTTGAAAACACACCTTTTTCCAACAGCGTTTAGACTGGTGTGATTTGATATGTTTATTATGTGTTTATGTGAGTGTCAGCGGTTTTATCTCGTGTTTTTTTTTTTTTTTACCCCTTTGTTTGTGTCTTTCCGTTTTTAAATGTGCTACATAAATAAATAAATTGGATTTGGATTTAGAGGTGTCTCCTCTGTGACACGTATCACAAACAAAACTGCATATTTGGGGTCTGTTCTATAAACTTCAACATACCCAGGATATCTGACTTCACGTAGCCTAACATCGGCAGTCAGTTTGAGCGCCATCTGGTGGCCGTTCAGCCTTGCACGGTGTGAACAGGAGTGTTGCAGATTCCGGCCTCAGGAAGGTTGAATCTGTTAATCTGCTCTAAATTATTTGTTAATACATCGACTTAAACCGAGCTCTGACAGCTCAGATCGCCGTAAACACAAAACTGAGAGAGTCTCCCGTCCAGCACATCAAGTATTGAACAAACACACATCCTGTCATGCCCCGAAGCTTTAAGCTTGTTAAATCTCACACACTGAAAGTATCGGTTTGTTCCAGCTCTTCATTAAATCTACAGGCTGTTTACTGAGACCAACACTGGAACAGAAGCTGCTGATGGAGCAGCACCTTTAATGTTTAATAGGGTGTTTACATTTTTGCTCTCGGCCCTGCTCTCACCAACAAGAATTCACATTTTGTTAAACCCAAACTAGCAGCCACATGTGTATTTGCCAACTGCTCTGCGAGTCGTTGCTCGGTGAAACTGCTTGCAAAGAGTGTGGCGCACCAACCTCAGCAGTAGTTTGCATGGAAGATGCCAACTTGTCTGCAAACGCTCCCCAGCGGACTCACAACGATCACTTTTCGAAAGACGCAGCTTTTATTTTGAAGGCGACAGTTTGCATTTCCAGCTTGCATTACATTTTGTTGTGTTTGGGTCTTGAGGCAGAGTCAGCACTTCTCCATTAAGGAGTCTTACCTTCTTGCCTCACCTGCCTGCCGACCCTCCTGCCGACCCTCGAACCCTTCCTGGAGAACAAACCAGCGCCCGTCTCTAAGATTCTTTGAAACTGTCTTCAAATCAACTCTTTGTGACTCATCCAAACACCATCTGAATTGGGTCCTGCTTAAGTGTCCAGAAAAGCTGGTGTCTTTCATGAAAACTGTGGGTAGCCATGGCAACCTGCTAGCAACCTAAACAATCGCGAGGAGGTTTTTGGTGCAGCAACATTTACCGACCGGTCTGTAGGCCGGTGTGACCAAGGCGCTGGACGCTTCTCGGTTAGGTTGCGAAATGTCAGTTGAGCTGGTTGGATTCAAACGGAGTCGAAGACCGCTGATCGTTTGTATTACGGCGCCTGTCATTCCTACTAGTCCTGATGGGTGAACCGAGTGTGTGCTGACTTTAATCAAACCATGTAAACAATCCACATTAATCAGCAGATATTATACATGCGCTGCAGAGGCTGAATAATGATGAAAGCAACTCCAAACACCAGCTGTTTAATTATCAGCTGATAAAGATTCAACATCATACCCGCCTCCTCATTTAACCTCCCGCGCTGATGCGTAACAGACCAAAGAGAGTGTTACCTGAGATCAGGTACGCAGACACCTGTGACACAGCGCAGTGCTTTGGAAGAGCTGCAAAGTTTGAATAAGTGTGTGTGTGTGTGTGTGTGTGCTTTCTTCTGTCCCAGTGACGATGAACTCCACAGAAAAGCCCAGCAGCAGAAAATATGGTGCTTTCATGCCAAGTCCAATGTTTAATTCAGCTGTTTCCTCAGTTCTGGAACAAATTCAGAATACTTGAGATGCTAGCTGTCGCGACTGTGATAAAACAAGTATACATAGTTTATTTGTCTGGACGACTTCTTTGGCGTGACACAGCACCCACGGATCATGTGCTGATTTGCAGCTTGGCCTGGATGATAACGCTGATGTTTGGACCAAAGACTTGTGGATTTTTGCCTCTTTTCCTCACAGATTTGAGCTGTTGATTGGTGATGCATATAGAACTAATCTTGGCTCACCACGTTGGTAGTACCGGGGGGGCTGTAGATCATAAATTCATAAAATTAACATGTTTCCCCACCCTGAAGGCTGCTGCAGTGACTCCAGACAGTTTAATGAAGAGGCTGGGATGAAGCTTTGCTGTGTCACTGGGTCATTATAGCAAGCCTGCTCTGGTCTCTGAGCGGGAAAAGATTGCTGTACTGTTGTATACCTGTGTAGCCCATTAGCTGTTGCTAACATCAGGTTAATGCTAACCAAAGCAGGAGTAAAAATCATTTGTTCTAAGTTGGTTCAAGGTGCAATTTTTGGCGTGAGGTGTTTGGACTTCTACAATTTCAAATTCACTTTGTGTACATTAACATGAATCAGTCCAGTGGGAACCTCCAGGTGGATGAATGGGGTTAAATGTAGGACTGTCACACAGGAGACTGAGGTTAGAGTCCAGTAAGCCAACAATCAGTAATGGCTCATTGTTTTTAGACCATACAAAATCACCATACAGGGTATTTAAAAAAAAAAAAAAATGCATCTGTTTGGATTTTGTTAACACATACGTTTAGGAGCATGGCAGCGCTGATTAGTAGGTGGATGGCGACACAGGCGGCTGTAGCTGCTAGCTGTCTGCTCGGCTTCACCTCAGCTAACTGGAGTCCCTAAACTGGACCTCTGGACGGTTTGTGCTGTCGGAGCACTGTGCAAGAAGTCTGAGCTCCAGTGTGATGAGTGAAATTCTAGGATTTTAGGAACTGATGTGATCCAAATTAAAGTAAAAAAAACAAGTTGGATGACATCATAAAAGATGTTTAAGTCCACAAATTTAAAAAAAGGGCAAAGAACACAAGAACACAAATCAGTCTGTAAAGTAATGTGATTATTTTCACTGTGTTCACTTTGCTGTTGACGGGATTTTTTCTGAGTGTTTGTTGTGAAAACATCAAACATCTCTTTGAATATAACTCACTATGACTTCCTGTCAGTAACTGGTCATTCCTCCTTTCAGTGTGATTGGTCTGAGAGCTAAAGGCCTGTGTCTTTATTACACTTTGGTTTGCCCAGCAGTGCTGGATAAAAAGGCCTTCTGGCATCGCTGAGCGGAGAGTTATGATAATTACATTTTACAGTGTGACTCCCTCTCTCAGCCATCGATTCATTTTTCTTCTCCGACTTCGCTCTGCTGCTCTCGCTCTTAGTTTGTTTTTAAAGAAATAAAACACGTTATTAGCATCACCTTTGAGGATTACGAATGAGATCATCCTGAGGAGGTGATGGAGACACTGAGAGCATCACTAATTAACATTGATTAACCTCCAAAGATGTTAGGACTTAATTAAAATGACATATAATTATCATTATACCTAATTACTGTGTGAATATGACACTGTCTGTCACAGATTTATGCAGACTCTTGGTCATGGGAGTCTATGGGGACTCACTAGCGTCCAGCAGTCAGTCCCCATAGACTCCCATGTTTAAATGTCCAATGTCCACAGCAGAAATAAACATGTTTAGAGCCTGATACAGAAACAGTTTTGGTCCCTACACATAATTTCTCCATTTATAACAGCTGTATAACATTTGCCTTATTATGGGTGTGGTGTTTTTGACTGACGGGTAGATGGTGACACAGAATCAGAATACTTTATTAATC
Organism: Pelvicachromis taeniatus; assembly: GCA_015108175.1. Taxonomy (NCBI): domain Eukaryota; kingdom Metazoa; phylum Chordata; class Actinopteri; order Cichliformes; family Cichlidae; genus Pelvicachromis; species Pelvicachromis taeniatus. The sequence goes on from VURO01027297.1 coordinate 8,294, forward strand.
CCTAAGGAAACTATGTGGGTTACAGCTGCCCCAAGAATGTAATAGATTGAACTATTTAAATAATATTTAAATAATACAATATGACATTAAAAAGGGTTTTAAGACACAAACGTATCTGTGCACAGCTGACCACAACCGATCCAAACATATAATATTTGAGCAAATTTACACAGCATACAGCACAATCACGTACCCCCTGTGCAGCCATGGTAGTAGTCTGAAACTGTTGCTGTTGTGATGATGTTCGATAACCACGTTTTTATCACAGATTGGAGAATGATACTCGGATGAGGCCAACGTGGAGATCGTTCCAATCATTTTCAGGGGATGAGGCTCCTTCATCTGATGCTCTGTTCTGCTCCTTTTATAACAGGCTAATCAAAAAATCATTAGAAGATGTTTTTGTGCCACCGTGATTGCTGGTGATGGCTGATAGCTCATTTTGAAAAATGAACCACTTCTAGCTCCTAGCGTCTGACATGTAACGCCACGATCGTGACGCGTCAGCGGAAAAACCCCAACAGTATTTTATTTATTTATGACAACTTTGTACGTCATACATTTCTTAGAAAAAGTGTTTCAACAGCTTTATCTATTTTTTGTACTCGGCCGCTGCAGCACACCTGCGTGTCGTGGACTTAAAAATAGGATCCACTGTTAAAAATGACCACGCCGATCTTTATTTCTCATGATACTTTACAATCAAATGGTCCTTAAGTTCACCAGGACTGAATATTCTGGTGTGTGTTATTAATATTACTTAGTAAAATTCTTTATTTAAAAAAAAAATTGTTTGAAAAAGTATTTTTAATTGTTGTAAAGAGGACCACTGGCTCAGTTTAACTAGAAAGGTCCTTACTTGGGGGATACTGTAAAAAATGACACGTGGTTTTCATGATTTCCAGAAACTGCTTAGAAAGCCACAGATTAAGGAGGGAAACTGATGATTCAGTGGGATTTTTTTCTTTGAAAACAGTCGTTGTCTTAGAGCTTTGGATTGCTTCAGAAGGGGCAAATCTGAGAGTTACTGAAGTCAGCTCGAGCTGATCGATGCGGTACGACTTTACTGCTTCTGTTCGTCAGTCTCACTGTGCTGCTCCTCACTGTCCCTGTTCTCCTGCTCCTCGAGCACCCTGCTGGGAAAGTCATTTCATATTTAAAACTGTTGAAGTCCCGCCATGAATCCAGACTTCACTGAACTTTTAAACCTTCTTTGGCTATAATTTGATATCGCATCTATCGATTCCACCTAGGCAATAAGAGGTTAAGTCAAAGCATGCAGCCATGGCGTCATGAAAGCTTCAGCGAGGCTTATTCACTTCATTACATCACTTCAATCTGGCACGACTGGCAAACAGACTCGTAAGGAGCTCATCTTGTATTGACAGCAGTAATGAGAACAGAGTTGGCCGCTCCAAAAGAGGCTTTAATTTGCAAAAAAGTTCCCTTTTACATCGACGTGACCTTTTTGTGAAGTCCTCACCATCACTGTTTGAGCCTTTTAGCAGACTGTTTCATGACTTTTATCCCTTTTTATGGTGCTGTTTCGGGAAGTAGTGGAGTAGGAAGAACCTGTTTCTGCGGCGCCCACACTGCTGCGTGGATGCACACATCTACAGTGTGTGTAAAATAAAAGGCTCATTATGGAGATTTAAGCTCTGTATCATCGAAATGCAGCCGTCTAACTTATTTATTAGAACAGCTGTAGATTTGGACAGTGATGGTTTATGATCCGTGTGCAGAGATCCGGAGGGTAAGTAGAAGCCACGTGCCGCAGATTAAATGCACTTTGCTAATTGATCATCAGCAAACGTGAGCGCCTCTATAAAAGCAGAAGCTTTGGCAGTTTGGAGCATTCAGGTTTGCGGAAACCCCAACAAATTCACCCCAAGGTCAGGCCGCTTAACACTCGGAGAAACTGCAAACAAACCCAAGAGCTCCTTCTCAGACTCTACAGGCCAGGTTAAAGTTCAGGACGGTACAGTTAGAAGAAGACTGACCAATTATGGCTGTTGCTGTGTCCCAAATCAGGGGCTGTATCCTTCGTGGGCCGCATGTGTAGGCCGGTTATGTCACAGCCGCGGGACGAAGGCTGTCCCAATTCGAAGGCTTCTCCAAATGCAGCCGACAAATGCGTCCTTCATTTCCTGAATTTGAAGGATGGGTCGGGTGTATCCTTTGTGGCCCACCATATCCCAGAATTCATAGCGCGGCCCAGCCAATTCCAGATTCCACCACTGGCGGCAGCAACAGAGATGGTAAAACCGAGGAGGTGGGAGCGGTAAGGGCGGGAACAGCTGGTGACGCAAATCTGAAGGCTAGACCGTCCCATTTCTAGACCGTCCCATTTCACAAGCCTCGCACTTCCGGCCTTCTCGGCCTTCAGAGGACCCAGCCCACGTAGAACGCAAGGGCCACGCAGTCACTGAGTGGCCCTTGAACTCCTCTGTACACCAAAGTGTCTAGAGCCAAATTTGTGGCCGTCTGTCCCACAGCTAAAGCTTGGACCAAACTGGGTCATCAACCGGACAATGATCCAGAACACGGCAGCACATCTCCAACTTCAAAAATAAGGAGCTGCAGTGATCCAGACCTCAGCCTGACTGAGCGGCCGTGGTTGGACCTTCAGAGAGCTGCGCATAAATGAATGTTGCCAACCTCAATGGTCTGAGCGATGCTGTAAAGAAGAGTGGGCCAAAAAAGACAACCAGTCACACTCTCATGCATATGGGTACTGTAGAGTTACCGGTTAACCTAACCCCACTAACTGCATGTCTGTGGAGAGAATCCACACAAACACTGGGAGAATATGTGAACTCCACACAGAGGCCACAGGGTGGATGTTCATGCTGCGAGGCAGCAGTGTTTACCACAGTGCTGCGACTCCTCTGACTTCCACTGGTGGGTTGCGTCGCTCTGTGAGCTCAGTATACACTTTCCTGATGGGTTTATGGTCTCAGTCGCTGGTTAGAAGTCTTATTGAATAAAACGTGCTGTTAATTTAGAAAATTATGATCCCATTAAAGCAAAAAAAAGAAAAAGAAAATGCAGCTAAAGGAGGATGTGCTTTAACGCCGCGCAAGTCATAATCCTGTGACTGTGCAGCGCTCCTTAGTTTCTCCGTCACGTCCACCGATCACTCGGCATGTCCAGTTTTGAACTGCAGAGTTGGATCAGCACAGACATGAGACTGGCGCCTTTATGTTCTTTAAGTTTGTTCTCCGTCTGACGTATTACACGGTCGGTGTTAAATGTAGAAGTAAAGGCACGTTAGGTGTTGTTCCATAAAAGCATTCATACTCATTACAGCTGCAATTAACCCCCAAATGACATCGGATCATTGATTAAACAGTCGGCAGAGCTGCCGGCCGCAGGGAGGGAGAATAATGAAAGACTGGTGCAAAAGTGAGAGCCGGGACTGTGATCCAAAATTACAAGAGAAGACACCTGAAGCTCCTGTGAAATGGATCAGTTTCATTACAGCCTGATAGACTGGGAGCGTGATTGTCTCTCTCGTTTTTTTCTTTTTTTTTTGTTGATAATTGACATTTTAGAGCAGCGCGGTCTTCTGTGTGCAGCAGGAAGGCGTAGGAATACTGATTGTGCTGTTAGTCCTGTCATCAGGTCACAGACGAGCCCGCTCACTCTTTAATTACATTTTAGATTCATGTCCTAATCAGACGCTGCAACGCTCACCTTTTGGCTGCGTCACCGCTTCACTTTAGCTCACCAAGGTGTGAGCAAATTCACATTTAACCTTGGAAAAGATGAAACGCAACCGTCCTCCTTCAGATTCATACATTTCATCTCATTTCGCTTCCCAGCAGGAAGCCATAGGAGAACAGAGGAAGGAAGGGTACAAGCACCAGGTGGAGAACAGGCAGGAAGGAGTGGGTTAAGGGTCATTATTCAGCTCGGTTCCAGCGGCGTTTTAACTCTGTTATAGGAGAAGCGGAAATGGCCCATCAGTCATGACACGGGCTTGACAGGGGTAAGTGTTTTGTGGTTATGAGGTGACCCAATTGCCAAAGAACACCTGAAATTTGGTCCATATGAGCTGGAACTATGGCTAAATTTAGTCAGCCAGACCGACCCTGGATCATAGCTGTCAGCCAAGTCTGAATGCGGCCCATTTAAAAAAACACACACACACACACACACACACATTTGGGCCAAAAACACCGATTGCTCTCTAGGTTAGATAGAATAACTGCCCATAGGAAATGCCACAGTAGATTAACAGAACTCATGAGATGGGATGAAAGTGCAAATTAAACATTAATATTATATATACTGTTTTTCTGAATGCACTGTTGAGTAAATGGGACTTCCACAATCTCAGAGAGTTTCTGCAGGATTGACGTTGACTTTGATCAGAGTTTCTGTTCTTTTTCTTTCACCATAGAAAACCTAAATCCTCCTCAGCATCAGTGTGACAAACAGAGTGTCTTCATCTGTTGTTCAGCGAGTATGGCTCTGTGCGTGTGTGGGCGGTTTGTCGGTGTTTGGGCTGGTTATGGATGGGCCTGCCTGCTGCCTGTGACACTGCACAGGCTGAATTATAGCTCGTGTTGTGGCTGCTGATCTGTGACCTGCAGGGTCCCACCGAGCTCTGATGAACTCACCGAGGCCCGAGTGTGCCAGAAAGAAATATACCGAAGCCAAGAGGACGCCGGAAACTCACAACTAGAACAATTTGAGGAAGAGTCGCACTTTTTCTTTATTTACACATTCAGTATCGCTCCACCTCACAAAGTTATGAAGAAGTTAGCAACTATGAGTCAGAAAATAGCCAGTTTAATCACGTGACAAACTTGTAATTGACACTTAGCCAATGAGCATACCCGCTGCTTCTTTCTGACTCTAATAATCCCAGAACATCCCATGGAGCCCACCCTGTCCTAAATCCTCACTCTGATCAAAATACAAGAGAAAGTGATAGATTTCCTTAAAAACTGTGCTCAAAAACATAAACTAAAAGTGCTGCTGGATATCAATTGCTAATATTACCCAACCATAGACAAAGTGTTAAGGCCAATGCCACTGAGACACAAACTTCAATACAAGAGCAATAAATCTAGGTCAGAGTAAAGACTGAAATCTCAAACTAACACCTGCTATCACCAGTTTTAATTTATGATAAGGGGCAATGAGTCTTTCACAGCTGAGGAGGAATCTTGGCCCACTCATCTTTGCAGAATTGTTATAATTCAGCCACACGGGTGGGTTTTCAAGCATGAACCACCTTTTGAAGGTCATGTCACACCATCTCAATCAGAGTGGGGTCAGGACATTGACTACGCCACTCCAAAGGCTTCGTTTGGCTTTTCTGAAGCCACTCAAAGGTGGACTTGCTGGTGTGTCATGGTTCGGTGTAACGGCACGCACATCTTCCAAAAAGTTCAGTTTTTGTCTCGTCAGTCCACAGAGTATTTTCTTCTGGGAAAAATAAGATGAGCCTTTATGTTCCTGTTGCTCGGCAGTGGTTTTCTCCTTGAACTCTGCCGTTTTTGTCTCTTTCTTATGGTGGAGTCATGAACTCTGGCCTGTAGTTCTTTGGACATTTCTCTGGGGTCTTTTGTGACCTCTTGGATGAGTTGTCGTCGAGCTCCAGGGGTAATTTTGGTCAGCTGGCCACTCCTGGGCTCTCACTGCAGTTTGCTGGAATAACTCTGCTTTAGAAATGGCTTTATAATCTTTTCCAGAGAGAGAGAGAGAGATCTCAATTACTCTGTTTCTCATTTGTTCCTGAATGACCTTGGATCCCAGCATGAAGTCTGGCTTTTGAGGATCTTTTGGTCTGCTCCACTTTGTCAGGAAGGTCCTATTTAAGTCCTATACCTTGATTGATAACAGGTATGGCAGTAATCAGGCCTGGGTGTGGCTAGAGAAACTGAACTCTGCGTTTCCACAGATGTGACACACCACAGCTTATTTATGTTATAATGGGGTGGGTGGCAATCCCTTTTTTCACACAGGGCCATGTAGGTGTGGATAATTTTCCCCTTAATAATAAACCCCATAATTTAGAAACTGCATTTTGTGTTTACTTTTGTTTTCTTTTTCTAATATTTGAATTTGTGTGATGATCTGAAACTTAAGTGTGACAAACACACTAAACGCTAGTACATGTTTTTGTATGGGGATCACTGGTTTAGACCTTAAAGCTCTGTCTGTCGTTGACGCTGTCGATGTTTTTAGGATCATTTTACTGGGAAAACATTTCTGGTGACTTCCCTTATATGGAAAGAATTCTCCTCACTGGAATGGACATTGCCATTCCATTTCTAGGTGTAGCCAAGGGGTAGACGGCGTCGATGCCCTCAGCACCTTATCTTTAGGTTTTGCAGATGATGTGATCCTGTTCACACCGAGGGTAGCGCTTTGATTCTGCTCTACTCTGTTTTGCTTGTTTCCTGTTATAATGGAATACCACATGAATGTCAGTGAGGTCTTTATAGACACAGCTGGAAAAACGCATGACGTAATTTGTACGTGACACAAGCACAACAATGGAGGACATCTAGGCGATGGCGCACATGCTGCTCTGTTTGTGGCTTTTTGTCAGACTGCTGGAGAGACCAGGTCTCTTGACTACACCAGGGTGTATCCCTACTGAAGGTGGAGCAGGTGACTGTGGAGAGGGCGCTCTGGGTGGATGGATCTGGATGTCTCTGCCCCCCCCCCCCATGACCATGACCTGGATTTTTGGCAGAAATTGGATGAACAGATTGTTCTAATCGTTCAACTGAGTTCTCTGGTTTGGGATTTTCAGCCTGACTCCAGCTCTGTGTTATAAACATCTTTTTTTTTAAATGTGATGGAACAAAAACAAATAAATTTCACTAATACAGTTTTGAAAAAATGGTTTTGACCCCTGGCAGTGTGTAGCTTAACATCAGAAGAGGATCATCTTCAGGAGTCACTGTGTCTTTATTTGACGTGGTTTCAGCTTGTATTAGTCCGCCGCACTAACGTTCATTTTATCCTCTTCTCTCCTCCCTGTGCATTCATTTTCATCCTTGTCTCCTGCCCACTAATCGCCTCATCCTCTGCACCTGCTTCCCCCCTCCCTTTATTCCCAACTTGATTCACCTTGTCTCCCCCCCCCCTACTTCTTTACATCTACATCTCCCTCTCTCCTTCCTCTCTCCTCTCAGGTGAGAAGTGTCGGAGCTTCATTGATTTGGCCCCGGCGTCGGAGAGAGGTGAGTGATGATGGTTATTAGGTAGCTTCGCCACTCCCTGCCGCTCCCCACCTGTTCACCGGGCCAAGGGAAAAACCTGGGAAAAAAACAAACACACACACATTACTTCTCACCCCCTGGATCACTGTAATGCTGTGTCCTTGTGTGTTACACATCCAAAATGACGAAACATGCTTTCAGTATCTTTTCATGTGAGACCACAAGCGTGTTTGTGTGGGACACGTTACCAATGCTGCACGGTCATTTTGACATATCAAACTTGAACAGTGGAGGTTACAGGTTTGGTGTTTAGTGTGTGATTATAATCTGAAGGAGACTTTTCCAACTCTCAGTGAAGATCAAGGTTCTTAATTTGGGGTAATGGGGGACTGCGTTCGCACTCACCAAATTTTTTTTTTTAATAAATTTTTTTTTTTAAGAGGCGGAGATAGCTCAGTAGGCAGAGCCTCATGATCGCCTCATGATCGGAAGGTCGGGGGTTCAAATCCACTGAACCGCTTTCCCCTCAGGTACCCCTGAGCAAGGTACCGTCTCTACACTGCTCCCCGGGCTCCCCGGGTGCCTGGTTTGATGGCAGCCCACTGCTTCACTGAGTGAATGGGTCAAAATGCAGAGAAGTAATTTCCCCCTGTGGGACAATTAAGGGATTCATTTCTATGTCTACCATTACAGCACTGATTAGTTAGAAACTGGGACCAGTGTAAAACCAGTTCCCGGCACTGATCAAAACAATAAAAGGTTTGCTGAAAATGAGATATGATATAAGGGAGCACATCTGTAAATGGTCTATATTTAAGGAAAGACATAGTTTGAACTTCCATCCATCCATTGTCAGCCGCTTATCCTTTTTCAGGGTCGCGGGGGGCGCTGGAGCCTCAGCTGTCTTAGGGCGAGAGGCGGGGTACACACAGGACAGGTCGCCAGTCTGTCGCAGGGCTAACACACATAGACAGACAACCAGTCGCACTCACAGTCACTCCTGCATTCACACCTATGGGCAATTTAGATTTTCCAATTAACCTGTCCCCACTAAGTGGACTGTGGGAGGAAGCCGGAGTACCCGGGGAGAACCCACGCAAACACGGGGAGAACATGCAAACTCCACACAGAAAGACCCCGGCCTGATGGTGGAATTGAACTCAGGACCTTCTTGCTGTGAGGCAACAGTGCTAACCACCGTGCCACCATGCATGAACTTGGTTGTCAAAAAATAGAAAAAAGAAAGAAAGAAATTTGAAAATGAAGGAAATGTAAGTCTGTAAACTGGGTCTCCGGAAAAGTGATTTTAAGAGTCTGAGATTCATTGGAAGCATCCTGAGGCCGTCATCGTTATTATATTGACAAAGGAGGAGGAAGAGGCAAAGTGACACGTATTAATTGATATGAAACAGGCTGAGTCTTTTCCTGTGTGGTGTCACTGGTGATTTATGGAAGTTATTGGAGCCTGTCGCCTAACAAAGATGAGGATGTGGCCGTATGTTCACATCAAATTTTTAAGCAGAATTTTAAGCAACATTTCCAAAGTTTGCTTTTGTCAACTGTAACCTGAAGAGAACATGAAAGGCTTACCTCATGAAAAGGTCCTCTTGTATAATGTTAAACTCTTTTTAAACCCAAATGGAGTGCAGAATATATTAAGTAGAGGATGCTGAATAATGAGGGGACATTGCAGCTCATCAAGATTCCTCCTAACCGCAGATAAGAGCAGATTATTTCATGGTGTTTATGTCCTGCAGCGAATGAAAGGAATATTTGAGCATCCAGAAGAAAGGGAATATTTTGGTGCATGTGGGGCGTTGCCTCTAATTCTCTGCTTCATGCAGAGCAGGTAGTTAATAATGAAAGTTCTCCGATGGTTTCATCTGTTAATGCCATCTGGAAGAAGAGCAGGAGTGTTGCGTGGAGCAGAGGTGGATGATATGATGTATTGAGCGGGGCGACCTTGCTTCTCGCACAAGGATACGATATGTTAATCTGCCTTCCTTTGGGCCCAACATGCCTGCTGCTGGGTTTTATAACACACAGCTGCTCCTCAGTCAGATCCAAGTCTGCTCTTAATGAAAAGTGAAACAAAAAAAAAAAAAACTCTTAATTTGATTAGACGGAAAGAGTCAGCGAGCGCGAATCGAAGCCAGGATTCAAGTCCTGCCCACTCCAGCTGAATCAGACCCACTGAGAGATGACACGACAAACCACCGAACGCCATTTATTTTTCTTCGCGTGTTTGCGTCATTAAGCTCAAATGTACAGTCGGAGTGCTTTTTGACTGATGCACCAACATGTATCTTACCGTCAGTGGTGACTGCACGGATGCTGTAAATGAACAGAAACTCTTTGGAACAGCGAATGATGAAAACTGTGATTGGGATTCAGACATACCTGTCACAGGAAAGGATTACAGCATGGGTGTCAAACATGAGGTTCAGGGTCCAGAGTCGGCCCAACAAAGACTCCAGTTCAGCCTCCCTGGACACCAAAAGGAGGAAGGAATAGATTTTGGACTTTAACTGTATTTTCATGCTACACAAAAATAATTTGATTATAGATTTTTTTAAAATTGCTATCTGTTATAGAAATGTTTTTAACTGACACTTAACATCAAAGTTTGGGCCACTTCAGTTCATTTTCATATTCAAACAGTCTTTGAACTTTTCTCGAGACCCTTCGTGATCTGCTTTCGTCTTACTCGCCAAGTTACATTTGCCAGAAAGGTGCGGGAAGTTATCGTCATTGGTCCCGAGACTTATTCTGTGCAAAAGTTGCAACAAATTTTAAAAAAAAAGGTAAATTTGCAGCTTTAGCTGCTGCTTCTTTGTGCGTCTCTCAGCCTTCAGTTTTGTAACTAATAACTGAAAAGCTGTTGGGTTGAGATCAGGTGACCAACTGGGCCATCGAAGAATATCTCCTTTCTCTTCCTTGAGAAAGTCTTGGCTTGCCTTTGCAGTTTGCTTTGGGTAATCATCTGCACTGTGAACCTCTGTCTCATCACTTTTGGCTGAATCTGAACAGAAAGTTGAGTCCTGCTGCTTCTAACAGCAGTCGGTGATCAATAGGCACCAGTGACCCAGTGCCAGGGACAGCCACACAGTCCCATGCCATAACACTACCGCCACCATGTCTGACAGATGATGTGGTATGCTTCGCATCATCCATTCTCTTCTCATTCCATCATTCTGCTATAATTTCATCATAATTTCTTCATCTGTCCCAAGATTTTTTTTTTTATCTTCCCAGAGCTCTGCAGGCTCACCTAGTCTGTCCTTCCTGGTCTTGAGTCTTATCAGTGGTTTTCACGTTGTTGTAAATGGTTTGTTTTCCTCAGTATTGCTGAGCTGACCAATGCTTTTTTTTTTCTTCTTTTCAACCTTAGTGTTGAGTGGGTCACGTCTAAAGGTTTTCCTGCCTCTTTGAAAGGCCAGCTGATGGCCTCGTTTTCTGTCATCGATATCTCTTTGGACTTATTAGCAGATATGTCTGTGTGATGCTCCCAAACAGTCTATGGATAACTAAGCTAGCAAGCATTGGCTGAACACTCAGCACTCCACCCTCTCGTCCAAATATGGCCACCTCTGACTCCTAAAATGTAATAAAATTGAAGACAAGTTTGATCCCAGGAGAAGACACAAATCAGGTAAAACCATCTTATCACGTACTGAGTTAAACTTTTATAGCACCATTAATTCACCAGAATTCGCATTTGATGACATTAAAATGTTTTTAAAAACACCAAAACAATGGTGTCAGAAACATTAACCCAAACAACAAACCAAGGAAAAGACACACACACACACACACACACACACACACACACACACACACACACACACACACACTTGCACAGAGTAATTAAAGGTGTAATTATATCCATTACATGAGACTTGGTCTGATGAGCTGCTTCCTTCCTGTTATCAGGAAGTGTTGCTTTAGTCCTTCACAGCACATTTTATTTACTGCCTTCAGTCTAATGAAGTCTGCTCAATCTACTGGTGCATATTCAATAAGACAGAAACGGGGGAGAAAACAGTTTTTGGTCAATATTGTTGCACTCTGAATTTCCCCCGCAGGCGGTTATACCTCTGGAATTTGTTTGTATCGACTGGGTGGAAATTACAGCAGCGGCTAATAAGAAATCAGAGAGCGTGGAGTCAAAAGATGCACTTGGTGCGACCTGTGGGGGTCACACCGGTTACAGGGTTTCGAGTCGGAGCGGTGTCTCTTGTCATCTTTCATCGCTCGCTGGGAATTTGATGTGATTAAATAAACTGAGCGATTCAGGACGAGTTTAGACGCATCGGAAAAAAATCTGCTGACGAGAAAAACGTTTCCTACTTCCTGCTTGTTTGTGTCTGCGTTGGGCTGCAGCTGCACGTGTGCTTTATTTTCCCTCCTCTCTCAGCACTTACACTTCACATTAGGAGAGCCTCACATGAGTATAAGACACTTTGTGCACTGAACTGATAACTGACACGGGGCACGCTGGCCTTGCTCGTACTGGGAGATATTCATCCTGTCCTCATTTCCAGCGTGTCACATTCTGCTGCTTCGTCAAACCCGCCCGTATCTCCACAAGCACAAGGCGTCCTTCGGCATCTGTGCCCGACACACCGGCTTCACCACAGCGAGACGAGTCTCCCAGCAACAGCTTGTTACGTATACAGCATCAGTGCATTGAAGTTCAAGTTATTGATAATTATTCATATATTTTATGATATTTTCAGGTAATAACATCCATTCGTTCATCTCCTTTATTAACCTCTTTCCCATTTCAGAGTCACAGAGAGACTATAATCAATACGGTGTATTGAAAATACTGAGAAGCATGAGCTCATGAGCACGTTTCTAATGATTTGAATTCAATTCAATTTTATTTATATAGCGCCAAATCACAACATCAGTCGCCTCAAGGTGCTTTACATTGTAAGGTAGACCCTACAATAATACATACAGTGAAAAACCCAACAATCATATGACCCCCTATGAGCAAGCACTTTGGCGACAGTGGGAAGGAAAAACTCCCTTTTAACAGGAAGAAACCTCCATCGCTGAACCAGGCTCAGGGAGGGGCGGGGCCATCTGCTGCCA
>VURO01027312.1:0-14974 GCA_015108175.1 Pelvicachromis taeniatus
GCACAAAACAGCACAAACAAAGCACTAACCGCTCCGCCTATTTGCCTTTACGTTTCAAGTGGGTGGGGGGTCAGCTTCACTCAGCTGCGATGCTTGTGCAATTGGAACACCAGCGTACTCGATGATGTCACAGGTCAGGTGAACGTGACCAGACTGGTCTCGCCAAATGCATGACAGGTTATTTGGCTCCACCAAGTCCACACATGTCACCACCGATGCATGCTTGATAAAACGGGCGGAGGCAGCGTGTATGGTGTGTGTGAGAAAGTGTTCTACAGTATTTGGTTCCGAATCTTTTTTTTCTAGATTTTCCTCCTTTAAAATTGGGTGCGTCTTATATTCCGGAGCGTCTTATAGGGCGAAAAATATGGTAAGTAGTTAATATACTTTTCTGTTTAATGTGAATTTCTGCGTATGCAGACTGCAGCAGTTCTCTAGCAGTTAATCACCTTCGTTTTGTAAACTGCAAGTAATTGTCAACTCGACCGCATTTAATCACAAACTGCTAGCAGAGTGATTTGATCTTATTGCAATTTTGTTGCAATCATGATGCACCTGATTCATTTTGAAGATAACAACCTTGTCCCTCATCTTCATTGCACACATTACTAATAATTTAGGTGTCCATCTCCCGGTTTCCTTAGTTTGATTTTAGCATTAGCCTTAGAGCTCATCAGTTGACATCACAGATGATCATGAATAAGTCCTTCTGGAAACACATGCTGCTGCAGAATTTAATTCAATGTCATCTGTCAATCGGTTATTAATTAGATTACATCTGGCGGCTGCGACCCGGTTTTTGAAGCTCCAAGGTGAAAAAATTAAGCGACAAGAGGGTCACATCAGCCTTAAAAAAATGAATGTAACTAAAAAAGAAAAAATGATAGGAACTACAGATGTTAGACAACTCTCAAAATGTGAAATGCTCTATTCATAATGGTTGCATTAAAAGGCCAGAGTAGCACTGGTATCACACACACTGATATTCTATAAAATCAAAAATACTCTTCATATTTACACTACAGCCTTGAGGAGTAAAACTAAAATGGTTGTAAGAGCAAGAGTGAAGGAAGGCTTTTGGTGACCTGCACCATGTTACAAACCTACAAACAATCATTCTGTTGAAACTAATATCTGGTTTATGGCTGCAAGAAAAACCAGTGGCTGGGGTACAAAAGCAGATGAGAAGGATGCTTCTCCTGCATAGATAGAGTTGTGTGGTTTCAGCATCTGCCAGTTCACCACCCATAGGGGAGTGTCAGTGAGCTCTTCAAACACCCTGCGTGGGTCCTCCTCCTTTTGAAGCTCCTGGAGAGGGAGAGGACAGGGAGAACAGGAGACACTCCTCCACACACGCTGCTGAGGACCAGTTGGAGCAAAATGTAGGAAATAAAGAGGTAAACTGAAGAAAAAAAACCTGCAGAGGAATCAGAAATTTATAGAACGAGATGAGATTTTAAAAAGAAGCTTTAAGCAGAAATTGGAAAATGAATAAAACTGACATTAATTATATGAATAAGGAAATTATATAAAGATTTCTACAAGACCACTTGCCTGCCAACATGTGGCAGGCAAGTTTTGGCTGAACAACCGTAAAATAAATGACTTTTTTAGCTGACCTCCACTTCACTTTATTACCTACAATAAAATAAATCTTTTCATGATATTTGAATACCTGGATTTTCTTTGCATTTTGCAAACTTGCCAGTATTAATAGAAAAGCAAATGAAGCACACACATGCACGCGAACACACAAACACATCGAGCAGGATAAGAGGGAAACCATCACAGGAAGGGAGCAGCAAGGGGGAGCAAATGCCTTCTGTAACTTTAAGTTTTCTCGGAGCTTTATTGGCTGCTGAAAACAGACCCATACTCAGCAGTTTTATATTTTGCAGGTGTCTTCTGGATAGGTTTAAGGCAAAAGCTGCACTCTCGCTGTGTGTGCGCGCGTGTGTTTGCATCGATGTGAGGACGGTGGGTGTTAATCCGTAGCTTCACTAAGGATTTAGAACATTACCAGCACCAAAACAATGCACGCTATTGTACGGTCCTATTTGGATGATTGGGAGATCAAATATAACTCCTCAAAGGAAATGTTGTTTTGGGTAAATGACAGGATGATTGCAAATAAAAAAAAAACAGAGAGAGCCATAAATAAATGAATACATGAGGCTTTTGTGTGTTTTTTTTTGGTGAACATCTGGTATCAAACACGCTCACACTTTGCGGATAAAAGCCATGACAGAAAAATTACAGCAACAATCAGTTAAACCCTGTACAAGAGGAAACGCTGGTTCCCACCGGTCTCCAATGGCTACCGTTTGACTGACAGGTGTAGGTGAGAGGTAAACTATAGAGACCAGCAGTCAAATGGACAATGGGAGTCTCACTTGTGCTGATGTACAGGTAAAAACATCTTACGCTGTCTGATCTACAAAGACAGAAGACTGAGGAGCAGTCATGTTGAAATGGTTCAAAAGTGTTTCTGAATTATTGAAGAGCTCTGGGTTTTTGGATGACGCGATAACTAGCCAATAGGCTTATTAATTAGGGGAGGACAGTTTGTTGTGTTTAAAAGTGTATTCAAGACACAGCAAATTCATTGGAGTATTTATCAGAAATCAAAACAGTATGACAAACAAGAAAACCCTGGATGAACAAAGGACAGTTTATGAGCACACCCTGCTAGGATTTCACCCATGAGGCTCTATCAAAAAAAAAAAAAAAGCAATGTGAACATATAAAATGAAACACATCAGTGATGATATAATATCTACAGCAGCAGGAACTGTGCTGAACCAGCCCAGCTGACTGGAGCTGCACCACCACCATGTGAGCTAAGGGCATTGTGAGCGATGGAAACTGGGAGGCAGACATGAATCATATGTCTGGGAATTACGTCCACAACATTTAATATAGTGGAAGTGTATTCCTGTTCAGAGCTATGTAGACCCAGCGAGGCCTAGACGGGGAAAACAAATCTGTAATGGGTGCACAATTGAATCAGGTGTCTGGTCCTCTTAAGGAAATTAAGTTGTCGCCGGAGCAGTGCCACTTAATGAGAGGCAGCCTTGCGGACAGTGACGAATGGAGGGTGACACTGGCAAGAGTGTGAGACTGCCACAATATCTGCATTCGGACCGGTGATGATTTTTCATCCGTGGACCCCCCTCAAACACACACACACGCACGCACAGACAAACACATCCTCACTTCCCCTTCCACCCTCCCATTTCCAGGGCTTCATTCGGGCCACATTTGCTCCCTGTGCGATACTAGTCATTTATTTGCACATATATTCACGGGAAAGATGACAGCTAATAAAGAGGGGAATCTTCTTTCCATGTTTTTACTTCACTGAGCTTCTTGATGGTGGCCATTATGCGATTTTGATAGATGTCTTTCTATAGTCACAGTCCCTCTCACACAATGCACACAGCATGCTCTGCCAAATGAACAGAGATACATGCTACAGTAGGATTTAGCTGCAAGGAAACCCCATTACAGTGGAGGTACTGTAAGGTTTATTTTTATTGCGTGATTTGATTAGGCCCATTACTATGCAATTGCATATGAATGCACCAAGGACATCTCCTCTGCTTAACCTTTATGCATTAAGTATTTATGAACAGTTATGACACAGTAGCATTTTAAACATAATGGGAAAAACTAGAATTGAATGTTGATTTAAAATCAAACTACAGTGAAAATTTATTTTCATTTTCATTTTCATTTTCTTAAAAGGTGTATGAGATCATCATAGCCGTATGTAGGTTCACGTGTTATTAATTTCAAAGTTCCAGATAAGAGTTAAACAGGCCATAGAAACTTCTATACTGCTGTATTTTGACAAAATTGATGTACCCAGTGTTCATCTATGGAGTTGTAAGAACTGGCACGCAAAATCTTGAATGATCGAGCCCCCCCACATCTTATAGATCTCAAAGTATTATGTTTTTGTCCTGTCTCTCTCCACTCACCACCAACCAGTCATGGCAGATAAGCTGCCCCCACCTGAGCCGGGTTCTGCTGGAGGTTTCTTCCAGTTAAAAGGGAGTTTTTCCTTCACACTGTTGCCAAGTGCTTGCTTGTAGGGGGCCATCAGATTGTGGGGGTTTTCTCTCTAACGTTGTAGGGTCTTTATGCTACAATAAAAAGTGCCAATTGTAAATGGACACTATATAAATAAAACTGAATAAAACTGTATCAACTAATAAGAAAAATGATGTGATGTGTCTGCTTTGCAAACCTATGGTCTGCATTTTTTTTATTCACTGCAGCTGTTTCAGTTATATTTAATTTATAAAAATAATTTATATAATTGTGGCAGTCACTGGAAATTTAACAGATGGATCTGTATATTTCAAAACTGGAATATGCGTTTTTCGTTAACCTTATAAAACTTGTCACTATTCTGCTTAATTGTACAATTTATTCACCTTTAAAACAGCCTTTGATGATCAGGACATGTTGAAGATATTTTCACCGCACACCCTCTGGTCAGTCCTCTAGAATCACACTCGATTTATTCTTCCCCTTGCGTTTGAGAGCTATTAAAATACCAACTCATATGGAACTTATAAGCTAAAAGCTCAGCAATCTGTCACTCTAAATGGATTACCCTGACGTCAGAGATATTGCCACTAAACATGGAGGTAAAGAAATTTCTGCCGAGGCAACATGGCCATGAAATAGGAGTTACTCTCATTCACAGGAGTTGCTCCAGTGTCGCAAATGGATGTGAAAAGTATCATATCAATAGGTGGGATCCATTGTTGCTGCATTAATGGTGAGTATGTATTTCTGACAAAAACAAGAAAACTGTTATTTTGGAAAAAAATCTCTGGTGTTGAGGCGCACTTGTTGCCATGTTTACCACACCTACAGAAACATCTACAAAAACAAAATCCACACTCGCCACTGAAGCGCAGCATGTTGAGTAATTCCCTTTGATAACTGACCTGATATGGGCTGCTGTATGCATGATGGCAGTGCTTGGAAACAGATGTAGCATGTTGACGATCAATGTCTGTCCTTTCAACACAGTAATTTGTAAGGCCTGAGAATGGCTGAGTAGCTCAGACTACTGCTGCAGGATGCCCACTGGAGTGAGTGGCCACTCATGTATGCCTTTTAAAGTTACACTCCATCCATCCAGACAAGACCCAGTCTTAGATTTAGCTGTGTGGATGGAGGCAGCACTATAACAAAAAAAAAAAAATCATTGTGGAGTGTGGTGGAATTGTAGGATTCGACGAAGCTTCACACCTCCTCTCTACCTCCATCTCTCCCAGCTGACTGGATATGAATAATTGACCCCATAGTCTGGGCCCCTGCTCATTACTGGGGGAAGTGTCGGCCTGGTTTGTGATGCTATGAGGGAAGGTGCGAGCGCCCACCGTCCGGCTTGGTTTTCCCCTCTACCTCTGACCACACACCAGTCCTTCATCTTTAATGGCCTGTGCCGTGATCGGACATCCAGCCTCTCCAACCTTCCAGCCTTGCCCAGTTCATCAAGAAGGTGAACGGTTGGGCAGCAACACATCTACTGCCAGAGAGGAGTTTTTCAAGAATTCTTAAGAACTCTCTTGTGAATTTAAGGAGTTTTGGGCAGGATTATCAAAGGGTGCAGAGGGGTAGACAGGGGAGTGAACACTGACATCCAGGAAAGTTCTGTGGGAAAGTTTTCAGGTACACACTCAAACTAGAAGAAAAGTATTCATGGTCTTAAAGTGAGTAGTCTACTTCCGAGGAGTCATGACTATTTCGATAAAAGTTGAAAAAGTCACCCAAACAAAAGTTGCACACAGAGCAACACAATGCCATTGCAAATAACCGACAAATTCAAAGCACTTGACAATAAAACTGAACTCAGGCAAATGTGACGTTTCCTCTGCTTCACCTACTGTCAGGTCGCCATATGACCCATTTATTACTGCAGTGCACTGAATCTGAAACATTTGCATCCAGAGAGGAGGGGCAGTGAAGACAGTAAGCCACTAAACACTGGTGAGGAAAACAATAGTTGATGGGTTGTACCCTAATACATCAATCAGACAAGTCAGTCCTCTCAGCTCCCTGCAGAGAGATCCATGGGACGCAAAAGAGGAACCACACAAAACACAGCGCTCCCAAATGAGAAGCCACAGTATGGATTGATGCATGATGAGTAACCAAATTGAGAGAAGGGATGACTGAGGAAGATACATATGGCTCAGGACAGTAAATTAGTGTGTTGGAAAAAATGTGCTATTGTGCTTGTACATACCGGTATAGGATTTTTGCAAGTGGTAACATTTACAATAATAACATTGCTTCATTACAATTTCAGTTTTTTATTTCAATGTTTCATTTCAGTTTGGATCTTTTGTAGGCCTGTTGAACATACAGTGCGTGTATTTCGACACAAAGATTTTAAATGCAATTGGTATATAATGAAAAATAACGTCTCTCTTCTAAATGAACATTGTCCTATTAGTCAGTTTGCGTGAACTCTATAGTGAAGAGCTTTACCTGAGGACATGTCTAAATAACTACTATACACACTAAGTGTTCTGTGGTATGCAATATTATCTCAAATTATTCGATACTGTAAAAAGAAAATAAGATAAGTTAGTTATGCAAACAATAAAAATAACCTCTGTTTACACTGCCCTGAGACGTTATCTCTCAAGGTAATGAAATAGGAGATACTTTGATATTTTTAAACTACCTTAAACTTCTTAAGGAACAGGTTGGGTCACCAACGTAGTGTCAAATACTTTCTTTTTACCATGACTGCAATACTCTTTAGATTAAGTGGTTTGACTGGCTTAACTCAAAAGTATCCTGTGAAAAAGCATCCTGTAAAGAATTTGTCATTTGTATTATTTTGTATTATATAGTATGTTGTATTGTATTATAGGTATTAATTTGACATTATATTAAACTGTGGATGAACTCAACATTAACAGGTCACGCCAACAAATTCAAAATGTGCCAACAAAGAAAAACAATCAATCAAGAAAGCTGAAGAAATGCATGCAAATAAATGATGATTCTAAAGGTAACCTTCAAATTCCTTATACAGAACATGAAGCTTACCACGTAAACTGTCAAGGGTATGTTTGAAAATTACTTTTATAACATGCAAATCCTTACAATTTATATATATTGTGCAGCTACAGCAGTAGGTGATCTCAAAATGAACTGACACATTACCGTGTGTTATGTGTACATTGTTGTTTCTAAATACATTTTTGTGGAACAATTTTTAATCCACTTGTTACGGCCCTACCAGGACCGCCTCTGAAATTGCCCTTCTGTGGGTGCATCCTGCATCTCTCCTGCCTTAGGTGCCACCTTTTTTTTTGCACAGCTGACTCCCATCAGCAATTAGAAGTACCTAAGGCCAGAGAATGGTGAGCTCTAGGGCCAAAGAGTCAGGTTGGTTTGTAGCTAGTGAGCTGTGTGTATGGTGATTGTTTGCTGGTGAGTGTGTGTTTGGTGACTAATCCATTTTTACTTACTTACTTTTCAGTTTACTGACCAACACATGAGTTTTGTTGTTTTCTTTTTTTTTAAAGGTGATAGCGGCTTGTCCGTCTCTTTTTGTTTAGTTATTAATAGAAAAATTAATAAAACCCTGTAACTGAATCATTTTGCCTCCCTGTCTCCTTTTTTCAACCTGGACACCTTCTGTTACTTTCCCTCATCCCCTGGACCTTTTTAGGAGAACGTAACACCAGTGGCATTAAAAATTCACTGGAACCTGTTTTCACTCATATGTGTAAATAAGTGTTAATCAAACAGCGATGGTAACTTTAGGATGCTAGCTGTCAGTTAAAACCTTAGCAGTGCAGAAAACTAAAATATTTAAATTTTGAGAACAGAAAAAGTGTCCTTGTTTCTCATGTAAGGTGTTAGCTGACACAACTGGGCAAGCTAATGCCAAGCTGAGCCATCAAAAAAAGCAACTGCTAGCTAGTCGATAAACAAGATTAATTTAAATATAATAGTTATGCTGATTTGACTTTTGACAACATTTATTGTTTTGAGCGTAACAAACACATTTTGTTTTTACTTGCAGTATACTCACTCCATGTTTGGCACCCTAGCTTACTTAGCAAACCCTAAAATGTCAAAAAAATACAAATACGTCAGAAACTTTGTAGCCAATGATGTAAACACCAGCATGCTTGCCAAAAAACTGCTACATGCTACACCAGTTATTAGACCTCTGGATCGGCTCAGATTATTGCCAATCCTTGGGCTCATTTTGCTCAGCAGCTACTTTTGCTAACATAAATACAATATTTTTGGACACTGGCACTTCACAAACAATTAATAATCCCAGTTAGAACAGTTAAAATATCAAAAATATGTCATCCATTCTGCCATCCACAGTAAGATAAAATAAGAAGCTACTGAAATTGAGGCACAAATGACAGAAATTGTGTTGGTGAATCAACTCATCTTAACCTTTTCTCCTCTAGTGGCATGAGATGAACGAACGGTAAGAGGATAAGAAGTCTGTCTAGCTAGCAAATATTGGCAGATTATTTAACTTTATTTTGACTTGTCTTTGTATTTTTCTTTGTTTGCCATTTGCACATGTTGGATTGTCACGTGGACTGATTTGACTACACTCACCGGTCAAAATTGTGCACTACACAAGTGAATGTGTAGTGTACAGAATATACAGGATGGAAATGAAATGTGATAATCGCTTTTTGGTTGGCCACTATGAATGCTCATTTTTTAATTAATATTTTGCTATTTGTTGGCTTCAAGAAAGTCACAGGTAATTTTTTTCAAACAAGGTAGTTTTTCTATGCAAGCTTGTGTTCATCACTGGGGAAAAAACATGCTATTAATAACTATGAATAATTTATACAGATGTATGTCAACATGAGATAGAGATACGTAACTCAAAATTGAGATAATAATACAAAATTTTGATTCTTGCTACTTCTACAAGGACCGTTAGTGTGTTTTTGTGCTTGTGTGGATAAAACCAAGTAAGTATATGAATTCATCTGTCACCAGATATCACAAAGTAAAAATGATAATGAGTGAAGTTTCAGATGGATGTAAGTTCTGTATATGTAGGTCTGTTACTATATATGTTCTTTACTTATGTACAAAAATTAATTTGGTTTTAAATCAACGGCAAATTTCTAATAGCATATAGTAACAAGCGTATCACTGTGCAAAAGAAAGAAGAAAGGAAAAAACACCTCAAAATTCATACCTCAAAAATGCATTTCCAAGCATCACACCCAACACATTCAGCACAAAACGAGTGAGTGGCACAAGTTTCAGTCCATAGAAACAAAGAATAGCGAGGTGTCTTACCCACAATGTGGATGAAAGAGATTATCAGAGCTGCTCCTGGTTGTTTCATTGGTCGCAGGCCGCCAAGGATTGTGGAGGAGAATATCGCAGAGCTGTCACTGTGTTTTCAGGGAGGGAGAGAGGAGGGAGACATATTGTTTGAACTGGGAGTAAACGCTGTGAAAATGGTGGAGCTGGCATATTTACACCCATGGTCCGTGGGGGGATTACATGCACCGTTTTTATGTCATCCATTTGACAGCATCATCTAATGGAGTTTTGAAGGTTCCCTCTCATTAGCTGAGTCGGCCCGGCACTTAGGGCTTTGAGTTTATAAAGACAATAGCTGCCAAACCACTGGGCCTTTAACAAGCAACAAAGGAGAGGTTAACAATCAAAGAGCCAATGTCTGTTTGCCAAACTTGAGTGAAAAGTTGCCAGCTCACAATTGACAGCTGGAGTGCCCCCAGAAGAACCTAAATGCTTATAAGTGAAACATAACGTCAGTGTTTGGGGGCTTTGGATATTTTATTTAAGTGTAATTGATGAAATCTAACATCAGTTAAACAAAAGGTTATTTTTTTAGGTTTTTTCCTATGAAAAATGTGGGCTGTATCGGTTGTATTTAACTTCTTTGTCCAAAGAAATTATATCACAGTCTGACTATAGAGAAAAATAATAATGACAAATGCTACTAAGGTATTCAGCCTCGAGCAAACAACATCTACTTTATCACTGTTTCCAGTCTTGTTTAGTAAGGCCATGCCCCCTATTAGACATCGTTTGATATAGAGGCACTATAAAGTATTTTAAAAGCACCTAGAGGTCAAGATGTTTTGTTGCATGTATAGATGCAGAAAAACAGTGACAGTATTGGAAACCATGGTTATTTTTATTGTGTAATACGATAAGCATATGGAAATAAGCTTGTGCCACTGCATGTTTCCATCCAGTTACATTAATTTGATGATTAAATATTTTTCAACACATTCTGAAGATTCTCAATGGGGTGAGAGTCTGGACTCTCTGGTGGCTAATCCATGTGGGAAAATGATGCCTCATGCTTAATAAGCCACTCCCTGAGCCTGATGAATCCTGAAATCGTCATCTTGGAATATGCCTGTGCCATCAGGGTAAAAAAAATCAACTGATGGAAATACCTGGTCAATAACAGCAAGGTCATCTAAACTTTTGGGCACATGACATTGATTACTTTAGATCCAATTTAAGGCTCTTATCTGTCAAATTTCAAGGTTATTATGTCTACAAATTGCAGACATTGATTCATAATTGTAGACAAACCAGACGTTCAAGTTGTTACCTTGGGCTTGATGTTTACGTTTAAAGAAGGAAGGGTGTTTTTAATCATTCTTCAATTTTTTAAAAAGAATATTCAATTAATTATTGAAATAGGAAATGAAGTAATCATCATCAGCTGAAACCCATCTAGAGTTTTAGGTAACAGAATAGAGAAGCAGCAAATCAACACTTTTGAAAAGCTCAACCCTAACTCTAAATAGTTCATTTTAATGTAAATGGTTTTTATGTGTCTCTGAAGCCAGGGAGGTTCATTTTAAAAAGTCTGCACGTGGTCAGGGAGTTATGGTTAGACCTCACAGCATTAAGCCATAAAATGTTTGGAGTTTTATATGAATCAGTCACATCTACAAATGGTAAGCATTGTATGATACTAAAAAAGTCTACCCAGGTAAAAGCCAGAAGTCAGAAAAACAAAGATTCAATATTTTGTTTGATGATCTAAAAGAAAATTAGAGGGGAAAAAAAACAAGCTTTAAAAGGCCTCTTGTCTTTCTCCTCAAAGCAGCACAACAACCTGCTTGTGTTACAGCCTCTCTTGCTCTGACGTTTAGACACAGCAAAGTATTCACCCACCAATTACCCACAGAACCCCTTTCTCTCCTTACAGCCGGGGCCCCCTTAAAAGGGAACAAACGATAACAACAGTGAAGGCTCCTCAACTAAAAGAGGCACATTATAATGCGGGCAGACATAAGAACGAAGGGTGTGGGAAGACCGTGCATTGATAGAGATGAAATTGAACTTGATTAAAAAGCAAACAAAACAAACCCCCTACATAACACAAACACTCCGCATACTTTGCGAATGGGTCTGTGCAAAGCTAATATGTAGCTCCCCGAAATGCTCCTGAGGAGGTGAGATGAAAAAGACAACTGTTTAAAAGGAGAGATCGTCTTCTGTTTGGCTGACATATTTACACAATTATGTGCAGGATCCAAAGCAGCGCAACCGGCATTTCTCCTTCTCGACAAGTCACAAGAAGTTTACTTTCCTCACCTCTTCCTTTACCTTCATGTCAGGTTGATTAAATGAGAGTGCATGACATAGATCTGCAGAATAATGCCGTCTGGCAGAACAGTGTCGTCATGTTTCCTGATGGAGGTGCGCTGACTTAACTCTCCATCAATTAATCGTAAGACAGTTATGCACACACTCCGCTACACTTGTGATATCTTTAAATGTAGTTTTGATTGATTATTTCCACATGCAGCCCTCCAAATTTGAGCTAATCTTATTGCTTCATTCACATTATGAAGTAGTATAAACTGAATCTTCACACGGTTTCACATTCATTCCTACAACTTCATTAGAAGCATCGCACCTTGTCTTGTTTAGTCATCAGTTGCCTTTCCGGGTGGATGTGTCACCAGCTCATAATGAAGGAGTCTGTGCAATAAAAGCACAGTAGAATACATGGCATTGCACATAATGCTGAGAGCAATTAAGTTCAGTCAAACAAAAAAGGCCTTATACATATTCACACCCTCCATTGAAATCCAAAGGAATTCCTAAGTCATCTTCCATGTCTCTGAGGCATTCACTTACAATGGCACTTTTATCATATGCTTATCAGTGGTGGCCCCTCTCTTATAGAGCTCGATCTTTTGGCCCCTCAATCACGGAGCATATTACTCCTCTGTCAGAGCAAAGCACTTCCTAACGACAGGGAAGCCAGCTGGGACTGAGGAGAGGGCAGGAGGCACATGCATTAACATAATAATCCAACCACACTCCCACAGGCCCCAGGGCCAGACAGCATATTAGGTAGGCCCCCCTCGTGAAGGTCCTTGCAGAGAAATAAAGCTGCTTTATGGCGAGCCTGTCAACCTGTAGCAAAGGCAAGGATTTACCTGTGCTAATTGTTGACTGAGAGCGAAACGCGCGGCGCTTCCAGCAGCACGCGTGTGAACAGTGATCTTGTTGCGTGCACAAAAAGGCTAAGTGCTGGTTAATGTGAGGTGTAACTTAACCTACTTCTGAATATCTCACGACGGATTAAAGGGAATAAGTAAAGCTTTCTCTTTCTCCCTCTCTGTGCTCAGTTGCTTTGTTGCCTTCTGCAATACATCGCATTGCAACACAACATAACCCAGTAGCCTGACACATATTTCTGAGTATAGGAAGCATCTCCTCGCCTCCTCACATTTACTGAAGCGAAATGCGGAGAGACATAAGCTTTGAGGACAAGAGAGACTGAGAGTGGAGAGAATAAGGGGGTTGGGTGTCGGTTCCGCAGCCTTCCCTGTGGCGTAAACTGGGGAGTGTTAGCAGCATGCACTGAGGCCTATAATCCTTTGGATTGGGGTCCCATGGTACCTTGCGTGGCCTGCACATTTCTAACCACACAAGACATTTACTATCATTGCATCAAAGCCCTCGTAATAAAGCCATGCAGCTATATTGCATCGCTTATGCCTGGAGACACGACAACAAAAAGCCAACACACCAGCAACAAGAGAAAATGTGGAATAAGAGACTCGAGTTCAGCCATTCGGAGAAACTTTAACTTCTGCCAAACCCAATTCGGAGTCACATCGAGGGGTGGAAAAGCAAGGGTTCACTCAGAAAAAAAAAGCCAGCAAGTAATGTATTAGGGAAGCTGTAGCAAAGGGCTGTGTGGAGCATTTTCATTGGAAGGCCTGTCTAGCACAGTCTGTCTGTCAGAGCACCTCTAATGTGAATGTCCCACTGACTGCTGTTAGGCTGTCAGTCGCTGGTTGGGGTCCTTGACTGAAGACACTCACTAACAGTTCACACACAGTAGTACCTCAGTAGCAAGAGTGAGGCAGCTGTGGAAGAAGAGAGGAGTGAAGATATAAAGGATCTCCACAGATCATTTTGATCAGGAGACAAGGTGAGAGTGAGGTATACCTCTCCCCCCAAGCCCCCGCCCCATGAAACGACAGCTCTCTAATTGGTGGAAAGGGAAGCCTGTCCGTGGCTATGTGCGCTCTTAGATCTCTCCCAGGACAGCCAAAGCAACGTGCCAATTACTGCCAATTGTTGGCCGGTGGTTGAGATGTGGACAGTTGTCCACATGGAATAAGAGTGAAGGCCTGGCAAACGCTGCTGCTGATGCTAATATGATATAACAGCAATATAAAATTGCATGGTTAGACCACATAGTTTCATTAAAATAAGCTATTAGCGTTTGTTAAACGCACATCATTTTGATCTAGCTTGTTAATGACCCTTTAAAACTTAAATAAGTTCAATATAATGCACTAGCAACACATGGAACGTAATCACTTGAAGCTAACCGTTATCACGACCACCAAACTGAGCCTGCACTTTTTTAACAGCCCAAATATGTCCCATGTTTAGCGCGGCCAGCAGACCATTATGGGGGTCTTTCTCAGCGGAAGTGGAACCTATACTTGCTTCATCCATTATCCATTAGCCGCCCATCATGGTGTAGGTCAGAGCTGGAGCACAACCTCTTCCAGCAGTCGCACAGAAGCCAAGAATAAGGGGCTCTAACAACTCAGCTCATCCGCTGCTCATAACAAGGAAGCCAGAAAGCATAGCAGAGAGGAGGGAAAACAGTCATAATTCTTGTTCAACTAAAAATCACTATAATGCTCTTTAATTGTGTAGGCAAAAAATCTTTTCAAAAGAGCATGGTAATTTTACCCTGTTAAATTATTCAGCGCACATTAATAACAGTTGGGGCCGGGGTGGACGAGAGCGGCTGTTTTAGGAGTGATGAGCTGCTGGAGCTGGGAGACAGGATCTCACTAAGGCAGTTTTAAGCCTCCTTTTAAAGTTACATTTTCAAGTAAACGACGTTAAAAAAAAATGACCCGGAGTAACCCCGAGTGTTGGCGCAGAGCTTTAAATACCCTTTAAAAGATGTCTTTTTCTGGGGAGAGGGATCAAGTTCACAATGAGAAGTTAATTGAGAGTAGGAAGTGGAAATCTAAGAACATACTCAATAATTTTTGGTTCCTCTGTTAATTGGCTGCATAGTTTAACCTTCACAATAAAGGTGATCCTCAATTAATCATTATAGGATTAGATAAAGGGTTGATGTCTAAAGTTGGGATGCACTGTGAGCTAAAATTTAAAGTATATGCATGTTATCTTAACCTTCATTAAAAGCCAGAAATGCTAGGAGATGGGGTTTTTTTTTTTTTTTGCTGGTTAATAATTTGCAAAAGTGAGAATCATAGTGGAACAAGTAAAGTATAAAGAAAAAGGTCATAACCAAGATCTGATGAAGGGCAGTGCACACAATGTGCTATAAGGGATTTCATCCAGCAGATAGCACGTTCAAGAGAGCAATGCAAATGAGAATTTGCATGAACTATGCACCAGGAAAGGTAATATACATAAT
>VURO01027317.1:2352-21041 GCA_015108175.1 Pelvicachromis taeniatus
ACGAGAAAAAAGCATCAATAGGAATTCATTTTGATTCATATTCATATTGATGCAAGACCACTACATGTTGCCATGGTTGGTACTGTTGTCTCACAGCAAAGATGAGTTCAAATCTCGTCGTTAGCTGGGGTCTTTGGCTGTGTCTCAATTCCTAGGACGCAACCGTCGTGGGCCGTAGCCGAGGCGGCGTACGTCAGTCGGGTCCTCCGAAGGCCGAGAAGGCCGGAAGTGAGAGGCTTGTGAAATGGCACGGTCTGAACCGCTTCTCCCCGCCTTTACCGCTTCCACCTCCTCGGTTTTACTGTCTCCGTTGCTGCCGCCAGTGGTGGAAACTGGAATTGGCTGGGCTGCGCTATGACTTCTGGGATATGGTGGGCCACGTAGGATACACCAGACCCATCCTACAAATTCGGGGAAATGTAGGCCGCATTTGTAGGAGTCTACGAATTGAGATAGCCTACGTGACGAAATCGGCCTACAAATGTGGCCCACGAGGGATGCGTCCTAGGAATTGAGACACATCAGAGTTTAATTACAGAATCTAAATTGGACATCAATATAGTTGTGGAATAAAGGTCTTGTTGTGTAGAGTATTTTCAGCTGTCATTATACTAGAAAAGTGCTGTAATAAATTCACATCCATTCAGTAATGAAAGATCACTGAAACAGATGAGCAGGAAGAGGGCTGCCAGTTTTACACAAGTAAGATCATCTCAAAAACAAACTTTGTCACCTTATTTCTCATAGCGTTGTTGTTGTTGTTGTTATTGTTTTTTTAACACACTTTTCAACTTTCAGCCAATATGAGTAGGTTTGCTACTAAAGAACATTTTCTCAGTCATCTTAGTCATCACCTTCCTCACTAAATATTCTGAACATTTTAGTCATCAGAATTAAATCTGAAAAATGTCATGTTGTCTAGTTTTGCTGAGATTTTCTGGAAAACTTAAATAGCACAATTAAGCAACAGTGTTTACTTAGAAACGGCATGAAGGTGTGAGTTGAAGTAAATTGTATTTTACTTCAACCGCATGACTTACAACCCCCGGCATACATACGATTATTCAATGCACATATTCTCAGCTTCATCAAGACTGGATCATTCAGCTGAAATTGGCTCTGTTTTTTCATAAATGCCTTCCCACCAGTGCTCCTCTAACGCTCGTCTGTTTTCATAACAGACGAGTTCTTTTTTACCGTGAACTCACACAGCACCAACGCTATCTGTGCCCACCTGCTGCCTTTTGGACTGGTTTGGATATTTAAATATTCTCTTCTCTGTTAGACACTTCAGACTCCCACTGTTTTGTGGACTTGTAATTTTCTTCCAACTTTCTTTAACTTTTGTAGCAATATTTTTACATTTGCTTTTCTCTTTTGAGTTACTCTCATCTCATTGTGCAAACCACTAACGTTTTTCATGTGCTACTTTATAAACTACTTTTTAACAAAATAATCAGCAGCAGAGAGTTTTTGTTTCAGAGCCCTTATAACAATAGCAGAACTAGCATGAAAATTTGAAAAATGTCCCAAAAACACAGTGTATCAAGAATAGCTAATTATGTGGTAGCAACTAAATGCATTTAGGGATGTAGACATGGTCAAGGTGACCTGCTGAAATGTAACCAATTATCAGAACGGGGAAGAAGGATCATTTAAATACCTCTGAGGGTGACTGGAAGGCTGGCCTGAGTATTTCAGAAATTGCTGATTGACTGGGATCTTCCCCCACAATTATCTCCAGGTTTTATAATGAATGTTTCAAGAGGAGAAACTTTCGAGTGTGTGAGCGGTCTCTGTCTCTGAATGCACCATTCCACAAAACTCAAACTGCTTTACTCAAATGGCCTCCCCAGTAACCACATCTCAGTTCAGTAGAGCACGTTTGGGATGCGGTTGAATGGGACAGTTTGCATCATGGATGTCAAGCAGAAAAATCTGCATCAACTGTGAGATGTTAGTATCTCAATATGGACTAAAATTTCAACAAAAAAAAGAAAAGAAATTTAGCAACTTTGTGAATCTATGCGGCAAAGAATGATTTTGTTCTGAAGACAAAAGGTGTAGCTGGCAAAGTGTCTGGCGAGCATGTTTCCTGAACAGCGTGTTGTATCAATGAGCTGTAAATGGGCCTTTGCTCAGTAGCTGATTGGTAGGAACTAGGAACTAGACAGAGAAGAAGAGGACACACAATAATAAGGAAAAATGGAAATAAAGGGAGCCCTGTGACAGACTGGCGACCTGTCCAGGGTGTACCCCGCCTCTTGCCCCAAGACAGCTGGGATAGGCTCAAGCGCCCCCCGCGACCCTGAAAAGGATAAGCGGATGCAAATGGATGGATGGATGGATGGAAATAAAGGGGGAAAAAAAGAAAAAAAAACATGCATATGACATAATAACATTTCAAAGTTTTTATTAATGTAATGACGTGTTCAGATATTATTATTTCAATCAGTAATTTCCCTTATCTTCCATACTGGAAATGACAAATAAAATTATTGCCCATGTGTTATCTTTTTGAAAACTGTAAAGTGTGATTTTCTTTCTTTTTGCAAATTTGCAGAAAAAAAATATCAAGCGTGTGATCTCAGTGGGATTTATACAGACTTCTTCTTTTTCCTCTGTTAAATGTAGCAGGCATTGCCCCAATGGGCAAAAGAAGGGGGGAATGGGGGGTGCTGTAACTTTTCTCTTCATTATATTATATTTTATTTTATTACAGCCTATAGTTTAGCAGTTCATCCCGTGTTAGAGTGATAGACAGAATTTACTGCAGCTCTCAGCACATGGTATAGCCAAGCTTTTTAACATCCTGAAGAACACACAAGGACACACAAGGTCTGAGAGCAGAGGATGATAATGTATAGGTTAATGGATGTATCATTGCTAGATGTACATACATTTTCCGCTTGTAATGATATACTGAGACCTCTGACACCGAAGCAGCAAGGAAAATGTTCGTCAGAAAAGGAGGCTGCTAGAAACTCTCTGTCAGCACATGCTCTTTGGCGAGCACTAATGCCTCCAATAGCCCACAGAGCACCATCAAACAAAGTGACCTGTGGGAAATATTAGCACTATGGCCCAACAGAGTGTAGCCTCAACAATCATAACCCAGAACAGATCACAGCCTTATTTGTCCAGAGACAGGACACAGCAGGGGTTCAAGCTGAGTGCCCTATCATGGCTCATTCACCAAAAAGAGACTCGAGAAAAAAGTGGAGACCAAACTGGCAGGATCCCACAGAGAGTGGTGCATTGCGTGGATTAAGAACATCATAAGAGGAGATATTTGGGCTGGAAGCAGTATAACCAGAAACCTTGGGCTCAGACTAAATCTATGAAAACCTAAAAGCTTTGCTGTAACAAGTAAGTTTGGTTGGCTGTGTGTCTTGTTTTTTTTTTCTGAAATAATAGAGCCAAGGGGGGAATAAAAATCCTTTTGCAATTTGCCATGCTGGCTGCTGAGAGAGGGAGAGAGAGAGATCAAGGACACTGAACAAAGAGACAGAGAAGTAGGCAGGGGAAAAAGACGCTCTTGTGTTCGACTTGCAGTGAGACGACAACCTGTTCAGCACTTTGTGGCTTGCAGTCACTTGCTACTCGGTTAGACTGTAGAGTTATACCATCAAAGAGTTTGCTGGGGCTGCTTAAAAACGACTCACTGTGGCAGGTATCAAAGCTTACAGCGCTAATTAGCTCTCAATGTGTAGTTATTTGCTGCAGGAGGCAAAACTTACATAAACGTCTCGGATTTACATTTTTTATCACTCATGTTGGGGTTAATTTGCTCATTCTATTGGCTTTCAAAGTCAAATTTACCTGAAAAACCCTCACGTGTAAACATGCTGACATGTAGTGAAATACATAGTAGGTAGTAGGTAACAGTATACAGAGCTTGACATTTGCTCATACTTTCACAAAGGTTTTAAATGTCCAGGATTGTTCCTTCAGCTTCTTATAGTGTGTATTCATTATGTCCACACAAAGAAGTGGATACACGGCTACACATGTGAAAAGAAATCAGGACTGGGCATGAGGGACCAATCCAAATTCAAAGTAATAAAGAAGGCGCACAGTTCATCAGTGGTACAAACACAATGCTTTATCTCACACAGCAGGTGTGTGGATTACCTTTTTAATTGGATCTTGGTGTGAGACTGGAAAAGGCAAAGGCCTATTGTAGTCACTGCTGAAAGGGGGATGACAAAGCAAGAATAGGACAAGGAATGAGCAGAGGAAGGGAGGTGAGTTACTATATATATATATATATATATATATATATATATATATATATATATATATATATTTGAACACATTTATGTATGTAAGCACTAGCATAGGGCTAGCGGTTCATCCGCTTGTCCTATGAGGTCACAATAGAGGATATTTGCTGTATCACTGAGTCATTTGGCTGGGATGTGCCTTTGTCCCCTCTTATCCACTAGAGTTAAATGATGTTGCACCTAACCCCACGGAAGCGGGCCCCAATAATGATGGTCTGCCATTTGTCAAACTATACTTTTACATCTCTATTAGTGTCTGCTTAAAGCTAGGTACAGTTCACACCACCTTTACATCACCTTCATCATGGCAGCAGAGCTCCTCCAGACTGCCGAGGTGAAAGCAGAGGACACAGAACAGCATGTGAGAGAGGCAGATGACCTCTTCCCTCCAGCTCTTCCACCTTCACCTCCTCCATCAGCGCCACCAAGTTTCCTAAAGCGGCTCCGGGCTTGGCAAGGACCGCAGAGGGTAAGGATTTGGCATGCAAGGAGATCCTCCTTCTTTCTGCCATTCTTAGTGTTAAATCTTTGATATTTTTGATATTATGAGACAGGCAATGAAGGTGTTTCTAATAGAGCTGTCTTTGCTACAAGCAAAAGCAACATAATTAACTGACGTCAATGATTAGCCTCAACAAACATGTCAAATCCCTTAATGTAGAGAGCAAAAATAAAGTTTCTGAACTAGCGCAGACTTCGCAGCACTATACACTACACTGAATTGCACAATATTCTGATAGTCTTACTGTGGATGTACTTGACTCACCTTTAGAGCATTCTGGGGTTCAATGTAAGACCTTCGCTGTGGTGGAGTCCTTCAACCAGGTACAAAAATCCCCCCAAATCCCAGAGGGAGAGTCTGTCCCAGATTTTGAAGAGAAGCTTACGCCCCATCACTGCCCAAGAGGGTGAGGTGAACCATTCGTTTCATTCCACAGCAGCTTGAAATTTCCCAAAATGCCCTTTGCATCTCACAGAATCTCGCCTCACATTGTATTGCAAACAAGTGTGAGCCCTTGAGACCCTAAGAAAAGCGTGCACCAGCCATATTTGGACACTCGCCCATGATTTGCCTGGAAACACTGGATGACACAAACAAAACTCCACTGGGAAATATAGATTTCACGTGACGTGAAAACATTAGGTAAATATTTTTTGAGTGAAGGTTCTGTGGGCTGCATCTGATCAAAGTCCTCACAAAGACTTCACTGAGGACAGAAATACTCTGATAAAGACTTTATGGTTCTCATCACCTCTGTTGAAGAAAGCCTGTGCTGCTTATGCTGAATACTAGTGCCTTTTTAGCATAAAATGTACGTGTTTGAATCTGATTCACTCTACCTCCACCTGTAAATTATAGATTAAGAGACTTGCAGAAGCTCACCTGTCACAATATGCAGAATACTGCAGAGTAGCCAGGCTATTATCATTCATGAAATGACCCGACAGCTACTTGTCTCAAAAGGAAAGCAGAAAATGATGACGCTAAATCATTTAATGTTATGGCAACTGTTATAGCAAATAATAAACCTTAACCTAATCTGTCTCTTTGTGATTCATAGGCAACAATGCTGCATTCAAGGCAAAGGTGACTGGGAATTCTCAGCCCAGTGTAAGCTGGGAGCAAGCTAGTGTGCTCCCATTGTCTGTGACAACAAAATCTTCCCATGACAACATCAACAAACAGCATATACTGAAGGTTTGACACCGTAAAACTACACGACTCATCCATTTTATTACCAGTGTTTATTTCTTCAAACAAATACAAAGTTGCTGTCAAAGAAAATCATGGTTCTAGCGCTAAAATTCATTTCACACAAATTCAAATCTATATTGCATTTCCTCCGTGCTAGATTTACAAAATACTAGTTAGGCCTGCCATGATGCATGACTTGGAGGAAAAAAAAGGACAGGAGGCAGATCTGGAGGTGGCAGAGGTGAAGATGTTAAGATTTTCATTAGGAGTGACCAGGATGGATAAGATTTGAAATGAATACATCAGAGGGACAGCTCAGGCTGAATGCTTTGGAGACAAAGTTAGCGAGGTGTGGCTGAGATGGTTTTGACATGAGCAGAGGAGGGATTGCGATATATTTGGCCAGGATGTTGTCAGGCAGGAGGAAAATAGGAAGATTCATGGATGTAGTGAAGGAGGACATGTGGACGGTTGGTGTGGCAGAGAAGAATGCCTTAGAGATAGGTGGAGGCAGATGATGGTCTGTAGCAACTCCTAAAGTGAGCAGCTGAAAGTAGAAGAAGAAGAACATTTAATTTTCTCCTCTTTATGTTATATTTTAAAACGTTACGGGATTTTGTTCACTGTCATTGTGTTGCCACTGGTTAATTTTAAGCTTGTGTTATATGGAATGAGCATCTCTGTTTAATTTTAGTCATCTAACAGTATACATGTGAGTAGTATATACTGTACTTTTGCATGTACTTGTGTGCTCTGTTTTCTCAGGTTTTTCACTGAATGTTACTCTTTTGACAAATAAATATTACGTCTATTTGCACGTGCCATTATTTTAAGTTAAGTGTGTAATTTCAGCATCACGTGTGAATGGACGTGTGAATTCAGACATTTTAGTGTATGTAGTAAAAAAAAAAAGTGCTACTTTAAAAGGCGACTGTGCTCGTGAAATACTTTTTCTGGGCGTGGTATCTCTGTACGGCCTATCATTAAGCTGAACAGCGCCGCCGTTTTGGTGCTGTCAAGTGAGACGGCACGCCATGCATCATGAGGAAAAGTAGATAGAACGGGGGAAAAAAAAAAAAACTCTCACTGAACCTTTTATCTATAACCACTCCAGAGTGGATTTAGTGCTTTCTCTGTACCAGCCAGGGAGCTTAACTGAAGCTTAAATAGCTATTATAAAGCAATTAACTTGTGGGTGCTGACATATGCATCTCCCCTTGCCATCTGTTTCTCTGGTAAGGGATGACTGTTAAGTTCCAATGCTATGTGTTGAGGAGTTATTCCTAACATGGCACTGCCGTCTACTGCTTAAAATGAGTACTGCAGTGGGATCAAAATGACCTGAATGACAGTGTGACAGTTTCAAAAGTCTCACTGTAACTACACACTCTGATTTTTCCTTCATTAGTCATTTATCTAATGTCTGATACCTTCTCTCCAAATTGGATCAAAAACCTGACCTTGGAGGATGACGATGTCTACAAGTGCACTGAACACGGAGATGCCCGTCTTCTCCATATCGCTCAGTGTTACAGAAAGCCAGCCAGCCATATCATACAACATGTGTTGTCTGGAAGCCATCAGCTCAGCGTGCCTCCAGTTTTCTCCCAGTGCCTCAGGTGAAAGTTGCTTTCTCTTTGTTTCCAGACACACCAATGGACCGATGCTGAAGAAGCGGTAGGAACACACGCATGTTGTCTAATACTAGCTGTGACACTCCTAGAACCTGTCAGGGTGTGATGGAGCACTTTCTGATCAATTGCAAGACTTTTTTTTTTTTTTGCATGTATCCAGAAATACCCACAGGACAAGCTCTAAAGGGTTGCTGGTGGGACTGAGGAAGATGCTATTGAGCTGCCATCACACATATTCACAATCTATGTCATGCATGCAAACAAGCATAGTATATACCTGTATAAGTGCATGTAAACACACATGCACACTCGCTTCCCGTGTAAGATCTTTCTGCTTTTGCAGTGGTGTGGAGAAGAGAGGGGAGAAGAAGAAGCCACCCACAGAGGAGGAGATGTTAAAGATCCTGGCTGGAGCTGACAAGAAGGACTACGAGAGGATCTGTGCCGAGTATGGTTTCAACGACTTCAGAGGCATTTTCAAGAAGCTCAAAGAGATGAAGAAGAAAGCGGAGCTGGAGGTAGACCTGCAGAGAGCCTGCACACGTGACACAGGATCAAATAAAGATGAACAGGTTTGGGATATGATATTTTTAAGAAAAACAGCTTAAAATAGGGCGAGGGAGAACTGAGAAAAGTTTACACAACTTGGCGACAAAGTTATGTTGGAAAGCAAAAGTCAACTTATGTGACGGTGGGAAATAATTCAAAATGTCATATGTCATTTTTTTTTTATTAGGCTTGTTAAATAAATAAGTATTTCTACATTTGATATGTTTTACAAGAAGGTGCGTGTCACCGCCAAAGCCGATACTGACATCGTGTTCGACGCCGTCTTGGAACCGAAGGCTCCAAACTTCAGGATGCAGTGTATTTTGGTAAAGCGCATCAGTTTTCTGGTTCAGTGTCAAAAGTCTGCTTATTTATGAATGTTACCATGACATAAATCACTTGTGATTTCTCCCCTCATCTCGGCGTTGTAATTGCGATTCAGGGCGCAGAGCTGCTGTGGGTCCAGTACTCTCGTGGGAAATATGAAGTGAAACAGATGGGAACCAAGCACATGTTGTGCATTTCTAGTGTGCGCCTGAGTGACATGGGCACCTACACTCTGCAGGTTGGAGACGAGAGGCTTTCAGTCAGACTCAGCATCATCATAGGCACGTGCAGAGTGGAACTCATAATACAGATGTCATCGTATTCACTGGCTCCATTTACAAACTCATTTTTCCCATTCAGTGTCAGTGTTTATTTGACCCAGAGATTAGATCATTGCAGATCATTCACATGTACCGCTTAAATTCTTGTCTGACTTCAAGCCAAAAAGAATAAAGGAGCGAGAGCCTGCTGTGTTTGAGGTCCAGCTTTCCGAGAAAACAGATCAACCTCTCACCTGGAAGGTTAGTGTGTCGTTCAGGGAGACAATCACAGGATTTAATTACACTTTCACCCCACCATATGGTATCCCATACAGGATGAGACTGAAGATTTTGCTTTTTAAAGATCATTTCCTGGATTTCTTGACATCTCAGTTACTCCAATAAAAGGAACCCACAGCTACAGTATGCTGCCATCGTCTGAGGAAATACCAAACACTGGGGAAATACAAGACTGAAATGTAATGAGGAAATTATTTTCCCAGATGTGTTTTTGTTTTTGTAGGTAAAGGGAAAAAAGAGATGAAAAGTTTCATGTCTCTGTCTGAGGATGGTCTGACCTACACCTCAAAGATTAATGATGTGAAAGCCACTGACACTGGAAACTATACAATCAGCATCGGAGACCTCACTGCCACCTTGACGCTTTTTATTGAACGTATGGACCAGCATCCCAGGATTTAATTGCATTTACCAACAACAACAAAAATACCTAGTTTGTCTTGTTTTTGTTATGTTTTGTTTTTCCCAAAAGAGCTGTCTTGATGGAGCTAATATTTCTAGGGAAACAAACCTTCACAGTTGAGATATGAGCAGCCACTGCCTTGTTTTCCTCCCCTGAGATTAGAAGCTTCGCTCCTTCGTAGCTATGCAAAACAACATCATCTTCCCTGTTTTTCAAATGAAGATGTATGGGTAGTGCAATAAATCCTCCCTCCTAGTCCTCAGTTGAAAGTAATCCAACCAAATCCCTGCTCACAACAAGCTCATTTATTACAGCTCTGCCTAACAAGACATTTACTTGCCCGAGGTGCAAGTTGGGGCATGTAAATATCTTTACAAGGACATGTGGCTGTCCTCTGGGTTTGCATGAAGAGAAGCATAGCAATTGAGGTTGTGTTAATTATAGTTATGCATGAATATGAGTACACTGTATCTTTTTTTTCTGGGGGTGAATATAAAGAACAAGCCTAATAAGTACACGAGCATTTAAATTCTGTTCATACTTTCACCTTTTAATCATCAGTGTCTGTGCTCCTACTTCTAAAATGACTAAAACTTTGTAAGTGTAATATTCTAATAAAGTCCACTTTTACAATAAAGTTTCCCTCTTATGTTCATTGTTCCCCTGTTTTAATCCTCTATAGGCATTCCCATCAAGTTTACCAGCCACTTGAAGAATGTCTGTGTGCACGAGAGAAGCACAGCCCGCCTGGAGTGTGAGATGAGCTCCAAGGACGTGCACATTTGCTGGCTGAAGGATGGGTGTGATATCACAGCAAGCGGGCGCTACATCTTCATGCGTGAGGGGAAAAAGGGCCGAGGTTATTATAGAAGACTGTCAGCTGGCAGATGAGGGGGAGTACACTGTTGTCTGCACTCAGGAGAGCAATACACACGAATATGTCACGTCTGCTGAAGTCACCGTGGACGGTAAGAAATCTGCTCCGTGGAGAAAAAGAACCCTTACATTTTCTTGGACTATAAGGTGAAGGTGCATGTGTTCCTCCACTGATACAGTAAACTGCAG
This sequence comes from Pelvicachromis taeniatus, assembly GCA_015108175.1. Classification (NCBI taxonomy): domain Eukaryota; kingdom Metazoa; phylum Chordata; class Actinopteri; order Cichliformes; family Cichlidae; genus Pelvicachromis; species Pelvicachromis taeniatus. The sequence continues at coordinate 12,873 of VURO01027317.1, forward strand.
ATACAGCAACAGAGAAATAGAAAAATAACACAGTGCTGTTCAGAACAAAACAAACTGTCAGTGCCAAAAAAGATGCACCGTGGAAACGAAACACAGGCCTACTGTGTATATTATTATAGTACTGCACAGCAACAGAAGTAGTGAGAACAAGTGCTCCTACTGTTTGTACCGTTAGCCACAGATTCGTCTCAGGCAAACACCCAATGCTCTCCCTTGCAACACTGCAGATGAATGACTTGCAAGTATGGCGATGTAGCTCATCCACTCTTCTGTAACTTCTAGTCTTTTGTCTCTCTCTTGTTGCACTCCCATGCATCCTTACTCCTCTTCCAGGCTCTTACCCCTGCAGAATTTTTACTCGAGCAAACTCCACCATGTTCACAAATTGCTTAGTGCTCTCAAGTTCTGTAAATATGTTTTACAATTCTTATACTCGTGACTTTTACCTTTCGGCTTCTGACAATTAGATGGATCATTTTGGACGTAAAATACTACTACTAGCATATTTTAGAGAGTAAAACGTGTGTTTGTTCTGCAGATTTCAGCTATCGTTTTTGAATCAGCCAAAGCCAAGGCAATGGAAATAGCTGTAAAAAATCAAACAACATGGCATAACTGATTAATATTTAATTCTATGAATTATTAATAATAATAATTCTCTCTAAGTTCTTTTTCTTTGCGTGTTGCCAGAGTGTTTTGCCTCAGTGAAGTGTGGTGTGTCAGATGTTCAGTTTTCTACAGGCTCCCCTGCAGAGCTGAGTGTTGTTCTTAATGATGAGAAGGTGGATGGAGTATGGCTGAAGGATGGGGTGGAGGTAAGAGATAACGCAGAATCTGGTCTAAAGGAGGGAATGAGTGACCCTCTGGAGAGCCCACAGGTGAGCACTAGTCGTGATCAAAATCAGCCCAACTAGGTTCAACTGCAGGTGAAAGGTAAAGAGAAGTGTTTTATGGATTACAGTCCATTGCAATTCAACTTCATTGCCATGCTAATAGTTTTGTATCCTGGATTTGAGATGTCTATTGACACCTGTTTAAAATCCACTCATCCAGAGCCTTCAGGCACAGCATCACAGCCTCAGGTGCCAAATGTAACTAAGAACAATGAGGTCATCCTCGAAATTCATCCTGATGATGTTAAGGAGTTGAGGAAAGCCAATACGATCCCCATCTCCTGTATTGCCTTCACTGTGGTGGGACTTCAGGAGCGGATGAAGAACCACTTTCGTGTCTGAGCTGTCAATGAAAGAGGGTTGGGAAGTCCACTGAGCTAGCAGAAGGTGTGTCCACGTCTCCATGTCTCCACCTGGTAATATTACCACATTATTTTGCAGATATTTATTTTGTTAATAGGGTTATAGGTAAGTGACAAATGTTTCATCATTTACTCCCCATTTTGTAATTTTGTCCTTTTTTAATGATTGTATTCTGTCACAAGAAGTCATTTAGTCATTTTTGCTGCTTTTATGGCTTTATACAAACTTCCAGATCTGTGAAGAGAAATTTACAGTCAATTCTTCTTCTTGTTCTCCTGCTGCTGTACTCAGAAGTTCCCAAACCACCAAAGACTTGATGGAGGAGGTCCCAGACACAGTGACTCTGCAATGGGATCAAACCCCAGACCCGGCTGAGGAGGATCAGGGAACACATTATGTACAGCTTCCTGGTTTACTGTGGCTGAGTGTGTTTTCAATAGCAAGTGCACTGTTACTGGCCAGCTTCCAGGAAGGAAGTGCTATTTTAGGGTCACTGCACAGAATCAATCGGTGACAGTGATCCCTTAGACTCAAAGCAACCTTTCATCATCGCCAAGGAGAAAGGTAAAAGAGGAGACATTGTATTTCTCAGTCTTTCCCATACTATATGTATCAGATGGCTATACATCCTCTTTTCTCAGATTTATTTATGTCTGCTGTCTGTTTCCAAGAGTGTATCAGCAGCCTTCAGTGGAAGGAATATGCATTAGCTCAGAGTCAGGTGAAACCGCTGAAGGACCATGCTGTTCTCAGAGGACATGACTGCACCACGAGCTGTGCCTAACAGGGGCCTGCCAACACCACAGGTGTGATAGACACGGCTGCTGATGCCAGCAACCATAATATATGTGAAGTGAAAATTAAAACATCTGTGTGTACCATCTTTGTTGATTTTATCACTTCTGTTGCCCACAAGTAAAAATATGTCCCCTTTGTCAGCCTGCTGGTATAAAGGGGAATTCATGATCTCTGGCTCCGCTTGCTTTTGGCACAGCACAGCTAATGGCGTCTGCACTCTAGTCATCCCCACTTGTGGAGCTCAAGACAACGGAGAACACACTCTGGTGTTGGAAAACCCTCTCTGGATGGTCAAGTGCTCCTGTAACCTAGTGCTGTATGGTAGATTCTACAATGAGAGAGAATGGAGACTGAAATAATTAATCAGTTATAATGATATTACCTTACTTAATATATCTGTATGTCATGACTTCCAGATAAAGATGACATGGGTCTGCTGGAGGGTCTGACTTATCAGAAAAACAAAGAGAAGCTTATTTTGTAAGGAGTCTTCTATAATAGGCCACTTATCTCATTCTTACATTGCTGTTGGCATTTTCACTCTTTTTTTGGCTTAATTAAGTTCTGTTTATCGCCTATTATAACTGTTAGACATGCTGTTGTTTTCTGGTTTCCATTTTTTTCATTCTGGTAATACAAGTAACAAACACTAGAGGTCAGACTCTCACTCTTCCTTCAGGAGTGGCTAAATGTTTGGGTACATTTGGGACTTGCTCCTCATTAGTCAGCTCATTCAGCCAGAGAGATTGTCTTTTATCTTTAGCTCACAAACGCTTTTCCGTCTTAAAAATAAGAACGAAAGAAATGAATAGAAGAAAAATTATTATATTATATATAACTATAGTCTTCCAGAATAGTTTGTTTCACAGGACTCTGCATCAGGGTGTTTGTGAACTTAAGATTCAAACCAAAGTTAATTCACAGTACACGTGGCACCACAGCCACAACAGACAATAGTGTAAGAATAGTTTTCTGCCAATTATGCAAAAGGCCACAATTGAAAGCTCAGCTATCCCTGTGGCTTACTTTGCGAATCTATACCATGTGATTACAATGACCTGTGCTTGAAGGCAGGTTGGAGCTCTTGTCAGATATCTTTCTTTTACACGCCCAGCATTGCATATTGGACTGTGCTTTTAATTAAAAAAAAACAAAGTTGCCTCAAGAGGTATTTCAAACAAAAACAAGAACTTGTTTACCTCTGTAAAGTGCTGCAGGGCCGCAGGTACAACAACGTTTTAGGACAGTCTGCACAGGATCCATTTTCACTTCTTCGTTTTGGGTTTGTCTTGTTTTTTGCTTAGTTTTTTGTGTCTTTTGGCCAGTGACACAAATCTGCAGCTGATTTGAGGTCAGGTGATCAACTTTGCATGCCAGCTGCTTGGCCACTGCTTGCATGGTTTTTGTGTGTAGGATTGCTGATCTACTGTATTGCCTTATAATGCAATGCCTGTATAAAGGGTGTATGTGAGTCCAACAGTAATTGTACAGATTCTACTTTCAACCCTAAAGTCGACTTAACCAGTGTTATCCATTCCTTTTAAATCCAGTGCTTTAAAAAGTGCCACATTACTTTCCATCTGCATATCCGACAATCTCTTTAAAATATCTTGCCTGCTGCTGCTTGAGACTGAGTGTGGTCTGGTAAGGAGCTGCCAGCCTGACAGAGAGGAGTTACAACCTCTCTCTATCCTTGCGTCACTATTGCTGGCGCCCACAACTCCATTTGTATAGACCCACCAGAGGACTGGCAGTCAGACTGCCAGGTTCAAATCAATTAAGCACCAAAAGGCACTAAAGTGACGTCACAGGTACCTTCCGCTTCTCCCCAATTCAGCTAAGCCACAATAAAGCTGAACTACCGTGGAGTGAAACTTTGAATGGTCAGTCTAGGAAACTAAACGCTGCTGCACTCAACGGAACTTAATGCTTGTGCATTTCTAATGGATTCCTTTGATGTTTTATTGTATCACATTTTCATTAATGCGAATAAGAGGTTTTTTTTTTTACTTTCTTTACTCTTCATGTATATTTTGTGTGTCACCATTTTTATAAGGGCCATAAAAGAGATGCTTCATTTCTTAGAAGACTGAACTTCTTTGATGGCAAGTCTTTGGCTGCAAATGAATGGGACACATTTGAAGAGAACTGGCACGGATTCAGCAGGAGAAAATTCTTAAGATGTCTGTGTGCATGTTGAGGACGATAATACAGACAAGGTAACAGGAAGCTGAAAGGGAAGAGACACAGAGCGCCTTGTCGGTAGAACTCTGAGTTTTCACAGGGTTAACTGCTGTTGAAAGCACATTTCCCTCGGCCAGACAATACTGCGCAGCAGCTACTAGAACAGAGCTCTCTGTTGTCTTCCAGTTCATTCTGTCGGTAATGGCACTTTAGCTGCTGAGGACCATCAGCTGCAGTAGAAACACAAAAAACCAAAGAGTTATAAACATCTGCTGACATTTTGAATGCAGTGATCCTAGGAAACAACAACAACAAAGAAAAAAAATAGACATTTTGTTGAAGTTGCATTGTAATTGCATTTATTTCTCCAATAGTTATTCACATTCATAGCAGTTTCACTACAGCAAAGAAACTATTTCATCTCTACAGTCATGAAAGTAATAAATCACAATAAAGTGAAAAAATCAAGGACAACAAGGTAAAACATGTCATTGAATTTAAGAAAAAAAAGTGAAACATTCTTTTAATTAATGGAATTCAAATTCTGCATTGCAATGGACCTTCAAGCAAGAATTCAATAATCTGTGGAGAACAAATTTGGCTTTTCCCACACTGACAGGCAAAACATTTTTGGGCTTTCATTTTCTGCAAATGAAAGGATAACACTTTAAAAAAAGATTTATACATCAAGGGCAGTAACACTATAATTGAAATGTCTTTCAAAGAACACACATGATTCTCACATGCTGATTTGTCACTTTCAAAACACTAACTTTTCGAGAAAAAAAAATGAAAGGAAAAATGAGCATATACTTTAGAGGATACAGTACACAATAATCCTTTGTTAAAAAACACTTTCACTGCTAGGTTTAAGGAGAGATCAACTGGCCTTACTCTGGGTACAGAAAAGTGCAGAACATGGAGGTGGGGTGAGTTTACAAAGAGAAGATGTTGATTTCCACATATTTCTCTTAAGCTCATACTGATGTTGCAGGGCTGTCAGTCGTAGCACGATAAAAAAAAAACAAAAAACACCTTGGTGTTGATGTGGAGGAGTCACATCACCCCACTAGTCATGCATGAGTAAATATACAAACTTTACAGCGATCTGTTGTGAATGTAACCCACGTCATGATCATGAGCACAGTGCATTAGCAGCAAAGTCTTCAAATCAACAATCACAAGAAACAACAGCAAAAAAAATTCAGGAAGAAAACTTCTAATCAAGGAAAAGTGCTAACCTATTCAGAGGACCAAGTGAAACCACAGGACTCACTGTGGAGACCTCTGACAGCTCTCTCTGGTCCCTTTTATATGCACACACAAAGCTTTGAACAACGGGCCGTTGACAGGCTAAGGTAAACTGATGCGCCTGCTGGACTGCCATCTGTCGGGGAACAGGGTGGTAGCTAACAGCTTCCCCTCTGTGTCATATTTCACCTTCTAATCTAATTCAAGCTACAATATCACCCAATAATAACCTCCGTCCTCAATGAAAGGCTAAAAGCAATCCTGCACCAGTGAAAGGGGACGGGGGGGGGGACTTCTGTCACCTGTGAAATAAAAGCCGATTTGACACACGAGAAACCTCTAATGCTAACAAGTTCCACTCAGTCAAATTAGTTCAGTTTTCAACTGTAATTTAAGCTTTGGTTTCTGGAGCCCAAATCAAATAAAGGCAGATACTTTAGAGAAGAAACAGTTTGGCCAAGAAAAAATATCTCAAAAATAAATGCTCCCTTACTGTAGGAACAACAGTCAGGAGGCATTGTGCGGCAAAAAAAAAAACAGTGGCGCCTACAGAAATTGCCCACATAGTAAGGATGAGTAAGACTGCTTGAATAAGTGTTAGCTAGCATCTCTACTTGAACTCCACTTTCTTTTAAGACTGCTATCGAGCTTTGGTGGCTGGCTTTCAGCACAAAGGCGACCGATATTAACTGTTGACAGAACGCGCTCCGTCGGTGATGAAAACAGGAACATTGCAGAGTCAGAGCCTGCAGTGCTGGGAGGACAAATTAAAACACGCAACAGAAGACAAGTGGTCACACGGCCAGACTGATGGAACATTTCTGACTGACAAAGCAAGAAACATTGTGCTGACGAGCATAGTGACAGGCTGAAAGAATATTGAGGAACTTTCTGGCAAAGCAGTAGCCAAGAATAGCCACTTGTGGAAAGTGTCTTTCTCGGTCAAAGCCAAACTGTGCTACTGATATTGAAAAAAACCTTGATGACAGTCAACACCATTGTCTGCCTGCAGATCTGTCATGGTGGCTAAGGTGATGCCTAAACACCTTTTGTGTTTAAGTGTTTGCATGTTTGTGGTGTTTTTTTGTGTGTGCATATGTAGCTGTTGACAGCTGTTGGGGTCAATGACCCAGCAGAAGAAACTCATAAGCTGGGCTTGATTCTTTCCATGGTTGCTTCATAAACATATATACACAGCATCACATCTGAGACTTTCATTATTAAACTATTGCGCTAAATATGTTCCACTGTTATTTTTAACAGTGATTAATCATTTAAATCTGTGATCAATCAGATTTTTTTTCTCCACCAGCATATAAAACAGGAGGCATGTCCAGCAAAGGAAACGTCACTATTAAAACACTAGCCTAAAGTTCTTAACTGACAGTATGTGTGTAGTCTAGTACAAAGCTGTAGTTCTGAAGAGGCAGTGGGCATGAAGATGGTTTTAAGAGCATTGTGATAATACAATAAAAATATCCAGTAGTGTGTGTACTTCGTAGAAACTCTGTTGGTTCACAGCATTTCGGGCCTTGAGTTGGTTCTGATTTGCCACAAGAACACACAGACGTTCAAGCAACAGTTACGAAAGAAAAAAAGAAGCAATGTACGCAACTCTCACGCAAACGCACACACCCAAAAACACGCATAAGTGTAGACATCTGAAGAAAAAGTTGCAGTGTAATTCTTCAATATTCAGTAAGACACTTGGTTTTTAAAGAAAATATTTGCAGGGGACGAAGCAAACGAAAGGTGAGAAGCAGAAATATGTAAGAGATGAAAGACAAAATATGAGCCAGCCTGTTAGGGATTAGCTGTGGCGGATTTTGCAGGATTAAAGCTGATGAAGTGTCCTGTGAGAGGGAATTATTGGGAATAATGGGATAACTGTTTCCTCACATGACACGCCAGTTCCCTTGTCTTCCCTTTTTTTTCTTTTTGGTTTTTCGGTTCGTTTTGGCAGCCTTAAGGACAAAGCACACACTTTTGTGCATATTTGTGTGCGTTTCGTTACGAGCGAGTGAGCCCTTTCCCAGGGCTCTGACAGACACACACAGAGTTGATCAACAAAAAGATTCCATCCTGTAACATAGCCCTTTCTTTTCAGTCTTCATAACATTGCGATCCATTCTAGCAATAAGATCCCCACGAACTTTTCCCAATAACTAACACAGCATGAGCTGTGGGTGTCAGGTGTGTGTACATGGTGACATTTGCACCTGCGTTTCTTAAAAAGCTGCTGGTGGGGAAAATAAATTCCTGGTGGACTTAACACCAAAAGGAGAAGCAGGTGCACACTATACAGCAAGTAATAATGTGCGCAGTAGTCTGCTGTGACTACGGTATTTACTGTGTTCTCTTTGTGACAGCGGGATCTCGGCAGAAAGCTAAACTTCTTCCCCATCCAACATAAGTGTTCAATCATGAAACCTGCAGTACACACTGGTTTGCTGACACCCAAATTTCCCTCCCTGAATTTCAGCCTTTTTAAATCATTTTTTATAAATGCATCTAGTTATTCGAGGACATCCTAGCAGAGAAAATACTTTAGAAAATGTGTCGGTGATGACTTATGAGAGTGTAGACGGGAAGGATTGTTATAAATAATATCATAGGGATTGCAGATAATGACAAGCCTTTAGAATAGCACCCTTAATTAAGGGGAACACAGAGCAACAGA
>VURO01027328.1:0-13557 GCA_015108175.1 Pelvicachromis taeniatus
CCCTAGTCCACGAGATCTTCAATGCACACCTCCGGCACAGCTTCAACAGTATTCCGAGGGAGACTGGGAACATCGAGTCTGAATGGACCATGTTCAGCATCTCCATTGCCAAAGCTGCTGCACTGAGCTGCGGCCGCAAGGCGGTCGGTGCCTGTCGTGGTGGTAACCCCCGAACCAAATGGTGGAGTCCTATCGGGCTTGGTTAGCCTGTGGGACTCCGGAGGCAGCTGATAGGTACTCACAGTCCAAGCGGAACGTGGCACGGACAGTAGCTGAAGCAAAAACTCGGAGAGGCCATGGAAAAAGACTTTTGGACTGCCTCGAAGAGATTCTGGCAAACCGTCCGGCGACTCAGGAGAGTAAAGCGGTGTTCTACCTGTACTGTGTATAGTGCGGGTGGATGTAAATACTACTTTTTTGAAAGTGGGCGTCTGTAACATTTCTGTTAATGACATGTTAGAGCGTCTGATTAATGTTGCTGGCATAGAGAGTGGAAAAGAATAAATGCTAAATATTGATAGCTGCCACTAAAATAATAATAGATTTTATAGGATGACATAATAAACAATTATCCAAACACATGGGAAATACCTTTAATATATTCACTCATTTGATGTGGCAGCAGGTGTACCTTGTGCTTTTGCACAGTAATAAATGTCTCTGTTATTACAGATTGATGTCACAGTGATTGATATCATGGATGACAAGACCATGTCTGGTTACATCCCAACATATGATGATTGGATAGCTGCCAGACGGGTCTGCTTGGAAAACAGTGGTGAAATACTAAGGAATCAAGAAAAAACTCATTGCTTAAACAACTGAAGGAAAAGATGGGTATCAATGAAAATGAGAAGAAACCTGATCGTGACAAGGCATTTACTAATAAAAAGTCATCATGATGGGTGTGCTCATCCTGTGTGCTCATCATGTCATTGTCCTTCATGTGAAAATATGAAGGATAATGACAAACGCTGCAGGCGGATTGTTGACAGGGTCAGAGCTTTGGAGGGAGTGGTTTTACCCATCAAAGAAAGGGGATCAGGCAGAAACTGGTGTTGTGGAGAAAGCCCTGAAGGAACTCCACACCATCTTGAAACATGCTGAAAAACTGGTGTCAACATTCTCAGAAACTAACCGGCTTAAGCAGTATATGATGTCAGGCAGCATTGGAGCAAAGTTCAACGAGGTGAACCAAAGACTGAGAACTTCCTGATGCTTTCTGGAGCTCTGCAGCTTGAGCAGAGCGACACACCGCACAAGGTGTATGAAACTGTTTTAGGGCGCCCCCTACACACCAGTGCTTAACCCCCCATGTCCTACAGTTTCCTCAGCAGCACCGCCTATCCCCACTATTCCCAAGCCTACATCATAGCACCCATGCGAGCTTCCATCAATTTACTGGCCCAGCCTTTCTGCAAAGCTACAAGAGCCCACATTCTTGTCTCCAGGAACATATCCCCGAAGCCCGTCATTAGCACCATGAACCCTGTTTCTGTCATCAGAACTGTTTCTCCAATGGGTTTTTGGCTCTACTAGTTTAGCTAGTCGCTTTATGATAACAATCCCTATTTAATCTTACTGGGCTCTCATTCCTCCTGACCAGCCGTGGCTCATGAATAGGTCTGCAGATGAATATTTTAGGGTCACCCCCCTCATTGGTGTCATATACACTCAGAAATAGTAAAAACTGTGTGCAACAAAGTTTTTGTAGCCGGGATTACTTTTACATGTGCTGACCTCAGTATCTGAAGCTTTGGTCATGTTTGAAATCCATGATTGGAATAGGAAAGATCACAGATGCCTGTACAGTCTGTGGATGCAACTTGCAAATTAAGCTAGCTAACATTAAGTGATTACTTTGCCCTCCACCATCTCATCGCTAGAGAGGTGCTCCCATCTCCATCCTGTCAAATCATTCCTTGCTCAAATGAGCACACACATATTTATTATCTTTCTTACTGTCTTGTCAGTTGTTTCCTCTTGTCCTAAAGCTGAATTAATCTCTATGTGTGCCTGTGTGATTTTCCTCATATTTAACAACCGTTTCATCTGATCTGCTTCAAACTGTCTGCGCAGTCTGTGGACGCAGCGTGACGATCAACAGTCATTGGCTAATAACTTGGCACTCCACCATTCATTGCAGGGCACAGTAGAGCGCTTTACTTTCATGGGCTAAATTTGATGCCAGTATGTCCTCCTGCTCTGCTAATGTCACTTCCAGCTTGGACAGTTGTTCACGTGTTCATCCAGCTTCTTCTCCTGATCGACGTACAGAACCTCAGACAGTGATATGTAGTCATCGGTGAGGCTTTCGTTCAGATTTTCAAACTCTAATTTGAAGTCGTTGGATTTCCACATCTGACTCACCTTGTGAGCCTTTGTGAATTTGGTCATCAGTTTTTCAGCTCTGCTCTGCTTTTGCTTTAAATGTCCACATGTTACACACTAGACATCATGCTCATCTTGAAACTATCTGAAGTGATACCTGCTGCAGGTATTCTCAAGGTCATAAATCGAATGAATTTATGCAACAACAATACAAGCACTGATCCTGGGCTCAAGCCTGGGGAGGGGTCTTATTTATTTTGGTATTCCAAGCTCTGTTTTCACCTGCCATCAAAGAGGAGTGCCTCATCGGACAGAATGGTACAATAATGTGCCCTAAAACATTACATAACACAAGGCAATGATAGTGGATTTCAGGAACTCAAATCAAACTGAGGACTCTGCTCTCTGCAAAGCGAGATCATAGACAGATTGCACAAGAAACCAGACTTGACCGGATTCTTGATGTGATACCAGCCAAACCTGTGCTGCATGCTCCTCACTGCTTCAGCCCTACATACTTGTACACCTGTCTGCATTCAGGAAGTATCCGATGCTCCCTCTGCCAACTGCTATGCTTCCCACCACCCTTTACCTACTAAAACACTGCCAAACCTAAAATGAAGACGTGGACTCAGGAACGACGTGGGAATTATTGTGCAAATATGGTCATCTCCAGTTTGAGAAACAATGATATAGAGAGGGCAAATTAGACTTTATTATGTGCAAGGTAAACGACTACCCATCATCAAATCATCAACAAATTTCAAAAGGCCAGTTAGAGTCACACATGAAAAATTTAATTGTGGCAGGGTGTGGTTTGTGGCTCAGCTGTAGGGGAGGGTGGGAGCAGTGGGTTCAGGGAGTGGCATCGGGGATGGCTGACGCTGGCTGACGCTGGAGACCGTTAGCCTAACTCCAGCCCTAAATTCATGTGTTGTTTAAGGTTTTTAACTGTCTGATTAATGAGGCCAGAATATTAATCATATTACCTTTTATTTGGTATATTTTATCTTGTGTTTTTATTTTGTTTCATATGTTTTTACATTTTGGCAAATTAATTGCACTCAACGTTTGAATGATTTGAGGTAAGTGAATCAATAACTCTACAAAAGCTGCACACAAAGAACTCACACAATTAAGCTACACTCCTAATGAAAATATTTGTCTATCGTGTTCACCTCTCAGGAACTTTATCCAGACTACAAATGCAAACATTTCGGACTAACCAATTTTTCAAGATATGCCAAAGCTATCTCAGGATCTCACCAGGAATAGACCAATCAGAGCACACACTGTACAAATGTACAAGGCTTTACTCAGAGAATGGGATGTGTGTCAACCAACATGAAATTTAAAGGTATCAAACTAGTAAATGATTCACAGTGAGCAAACATTAGTTTGAGGGTAAAACGTGTCTCTTTCCTGTGAGAAGAAAATCACACAAAGAAATTAAAACAAAAGCACAACAGCTCCCTTTGTTCTGGCCTCGTCACCTGTATGCATTAAAACAAGACGTCTGTATCAGCTAACTCTGGTTCCTCCTCTGTTTCCACAATGTAGAGGAGAAACAGCTGCTGTGCAAATCTGCTTGAACTCCTTCACACCAGGGCTTTGTAGTTCTTTAAAACAGGGGAAAGGTGCATGCACGTGTGCTGATGTCAGAAACAGCAGAAAGCCCATCTGCTTATATTATGGATTTTGTGGTTCATAGGTCTTTGCTCTGACTGAACATTTGAAAGCTTGTGTGGAGTGTGTCAAACGTCAGACAGCGTTAAAACTGTCCCGGGTTTGAGCAAATGGCTCGTGAGCTCAGGGTTTCATGTTGTCTTCCCATTGGCAGAAATCAGTGGGAGGTTGTGACAACCTGTTCTGGTTTTTGTGCTGTGCTTTGGTCTACAGACGCTAGCTGGTTGGCTATAAAAGCTCTTTCCTTCCTGCGGTTGGACTCTCGCACATATATTTTAATCTTCACTCTAATTAAAAATAAAAGAGACAGTGATGCATTTCCTCGAAGATTTTATTCAACAAACAAACATTTCCATACAGGAGCAGTAAAGTTGTGTAAGAGTAACGAGTAACTGTCGTGGTTCTGGTTTGAGATTTTGGGTTTATGCTGTTTTTGTGATTTCTTTGTGCTGTAATGTTGTAGTTTTCTATTATTTAGTATGTAGTTAATCTTAGTATTTGCTGCTGCGTTTAGTTATATTTGCTTACATGTTGTCTGGTCGAGGTGCTTCATCTCCACTTCCTGTTTTCATGTTTCCCTCCTGTGTTTTCTCCCACGTCTCCCTTGTCTGTCATGTGTATCTATGTTTCTCCAGCCGTCATGTTTCTCTCCTTCTCTCTCGTGTCCCCTCTCACTCCCTCGCTCAAACGTCTGTTTCACTGTTTCCTGTTTATTTTGACAGTCTCATTTTCCACGTTTAGTGTGTTTAGTTTTACTTCCCATGTGGCGTCATGTAAATTTGTGTCAGCTGTGTTTCCCCGGTGTGTCCACTTCCCTCGTTACCCTTCTGTGTATTTAAGCCCTCTGTCTCCCTTTGTTCATGGTCAGGTCATTTGTTTGATATGTCTAATGTTCCAGGAACCGTTGTGGCTCAGGTCCAGATGTTCATGTTCATGTTCATGTGTTTTCTATCTTTAATTTTACTTTTCCCATTTTAGGTTATTGTTTAGTTTCACCTTGTTTTGTATTGCTTCACCAGTTTTATTAAATGGCTCGCTTTTTGTGATTTTCAGTCCTGCCTCTCAGGCGTTTGCTTTTGCGTCTTCACCACAACTCACATGCCACTCGGCGATAACAATAACATCACAAATTAACCATCTCCTTTTACCAGTTGTAATCCACTTTTTATATAAATGAATAACTTTGCATAAATGCAGATGATGTGGTTCTGTTGGCTTCATCGAGTGGTGGTCTCCAGCTTGCAGCAGAGTGTGAAGTGGTTGGAATGAAAATCAGCACCTTCAAGTCTGAGGCAATTGTCCTGAGCTGGAACAGGGTGGAGTGCCCACTCTGTGGCAGGAACTCATTGCTGACCCAAGTGGAGAAGTTTAAGTAGCTATGGTCACTACCCACTATGGTCTGGCCATTCGGGGATCTGAGTAGAGCCACTGCTCCACATCGAAAGGAGCCAGTTGAGCTTTTTCAGGCATCTGACAAGGATGCCTCCTGGGCGCCTCCTGGGTGAGGTGTTCCAGGCATGTCCCATCGAGAAGAAGCCCCGGGGCAGACCCAGGACACGCTGGAGAGATTATATCTCTCAGCAGGCCTGGGAACACTTTGGTGTTTGCCCGGACAAGCTGGACGAGGTGGCTGGGGAGAGGGAGGTCTGTGCTTCTCTGCTTAGGCTGCTGCCCCCCCGACCCAGCCCCGGATAACAGGAAATAAATGGATCGATGGATGCATGGGTATTTACATAAACAGGTAACTGTAGATACTTGTTAGTCTTTCAAACTAAATTTCTGTTATTCCTGCAGCTCACTTGCAGTACCTCCGCAGCCCACCAGACAGTCGCAGCCTACACTTCAGAAATCACTGGCTTAAACAAAGCATCTTAAAGTAGACAGTGAAACATTACATACAAGTATAATTTATACAGTGGAGCCCTGCTGTCAAAAACGGACATGACTTTATCACTGCATAAGCTAATTCACTCACCCATACGAGGAAAAGTCACAGTTCCACCTGCCAGCTGACTCAAACAGACCCTCCTCCACACTGTCCTCATTTACAACGTGCTTTATGAACCCAAACATTGTAGCTAACAGGTGGACTTTCAGTGCAGCTAGCCAAACAACAAAGAGCCACTTACTGTTTAATAGACATTGAAAGTAGACTGCATATTCTGGGGTTTCTACAGACAAAAACATGGATGTGCCATGGGCTCCCCTGGGTCACACATTGTAGTCAACCTGTACATGGAGGAAGTGGAAAGTAAAGCTCTTGGCTTTTTCAAAGGGACAGGGCCTAGCCACCGGTACAGATACATGGAAGATACCTGGGTCAATCACCAGTACCTATTCTTGACTCCCACCACCCTCTTGGAATAATCCGGACCCTGCAACGATGGACAGAAAACGTTCCCCATAAGGCAGAAGGGAAAGAAAAGGAACCCACACGTGTAAAGAACGCTCTTAAAATCTTAAAAAGATACCCCACCTGATCTGACCAAACAGTCACTCCATGAACGCCATGGCACAACATAGAAGAGCCACCTCGTTCGAGGATGACAGTGTTCACATGTTGGACAGAGAAGACAGATGGTTTGAAGGAGTGAAAGAAGCCATCTATGTCCACTCAGAATGACCATCTTACGACATCAACTGTCTGCCATCTACAATCCAGTTTTGAGATCCTTCCCAGGAGCCTTAACGCCCATGCACATCTTGCGTCAGGTGATCTCAATAGATCACATAACAGGGTGAGGTATGTTTTTCACAATAATGGTTTCACCTGAAACCTCTTCTGATTTCACGCCCTTTCTCCACACCTCGGCTCATGCGAGGAGGCACACTCCCACCTGGGTTTAAATACCTGGAACTGAGGAAACGTTTTCAAGAACCGTAACGAAGTCCACTCGCTTCTCTTTCCAACCTCCTTAGATTTTAAAATACATTTTCACGAGTTTATAAATATCCCAAAAATGATTTTCAGTCAGTGATGCCAAAATAATATGATTACCATTTAATGTCAGGCACGCAAGATTAAAGCATAATTTTTCATCTTAATTCTGCAAGCAGTGGAGGCCATTTGGGTGAATATGTTTGCGTTCCTTTGCGCATTCATATTGTCTTCATAATGAACTGGTCTTTGTGTAAAAGTGGGGCAGAGGCCTTCAAAACAAACACAACTCCAGTCCAAACGCATGAGGAGACACTGTGGCAGGTTTTCTGGCTACGTGACTGAGCATCAAAACAATGTGGCAGATGTTCACGGTGCGTTCACTGACCCTTCAGAATGTTGTTAACCCAAACCAGTTCCAAGGGGGGTTTCGCAAAAGAGGCAGGAAATGCACTGTAAGGCTTTATATGCAATTTGGTATCAACCTCCAACAACTTTACAGGATAGAAAGTGCAGTTTTTTTACACAATGTGACACAAGTCAAACAGCTTTATTAATCTTTCACAGTGTTTCAGGCGTGTGTTTAATGTGTGTTGTTTCACACATCCATGTGGTCAGTGCTCAGAGGAGCTGGGTTGGGGGGAGTGGGGGTTGCAAAGTGGTACACAGCAAGTATGGGCAGGTTAAAGCAGTTTAATAGCACACTTACATGGGACAGTGACTGGGATGTGAAGGAGGCCAGCCACTAAGAGCCGCTGATGGCCGACCTGGACCATGGTTATAAATAAGACAAGTAAAAATAAATGTGAAAATAACATTTCAGCTAATTAATACATTAACAATTACAACCAAGAGAAACCATGTGACCAAACCAAACCAACTTTGAAAACAAACTAAAATAACATAATATAATGTGGAGGAAATAACTTTAGTTTTAGTCATTGTTAGTTTGGTAAAACATTTTATTACAATTTGCCTGATGTCATCCATACAGTAACCATTAAAAAGACTAAGTAATAAAAAATAAACAAAAAAAACCATTTTAACAATAAGAAGTTAAGAAGTAAAGGTCCAAATAAAATAAAGTACTAAAAAGTCATTCTAAAATACTAAACTGTAATAACTCTGACCTCTGTCTTTGTCTCTGTCTGGGAACTGAGTCTCTTTATGGTGATTGTGTGTATGTCTGTGATCATCTTTAGGTCATTTTGTGTCTCTTTGTAGTGAAATTGCATTTCTTTGTGGTACTTGTGTTTATTTTATGGTTGGTTTGAGTCCATTTATCTCTTTGAGGTTATTTCTGGCTCTTTTTGTCTGGCGGCTGTAGCCCAGGAGGTAGAGCACATCATCTACTAATGGGAAGGTTGGTGCCACCCCCAGTTGTTCTCTGATGTGTTTATTGGATGTTAGATAGAAAGCACTTAGATGTAGAAAAAAGTGTTTGTGCGAATGAGTGAATGAGGCCATTTGTAATAAGCGCTTTGAGTCCTGAAGCAGAAAACATCTACAATTTTCCAGTTGTTCATGGTTCTCACTCCAACATTAGTCATTGTCATTTTAAGCACAATCATCACTGCTGAACTAAAAAAAAAAAAGTCATACTGATATAACAAAAGAGTGAAAAAACATGCTTTATGCTATCATAATTAACAGCTAATAATTCTAATGAAAGGAGCTTTTACAATGGCACAGGCAGGCAGTGGAATACATGGGTAGGAGAGAGGTACTGTAACTATTGCACTTTCCACCTAAAGCACGTTGCACATGGATCAGCAGAGTTTATGCTGGGCCTGATGGCCCATGGGAAGAAGCAGGTATGTCTCCTTTTCATACTCTTGTACCTTCTTTCAGAAGACAGCAAGCTACAGAGGTGATGGCCTCACAGGATTTCTGTGCTCTTTAAACTTCAGTATAATTCAGGATGTCAAACACAGTATGGGCACCAATTCCCTGTAACCAGTGAAACGCTCTTTTTCTGTCAGTGTAAAGAAGTTTAACTACACATTTAAAACCTACGGTGTCTTAGTACAAGAACAAGAAGTGCAATTTCAAAGCATCTGTCAGCGTGACTTTTTGGGCTTTAACTGAAAAAAAGTTAAAGTGTGAAATTAAGCTTATCACCAGTGTCTTGTAATTATAAAAGTGAATGTTTTTTGTTAAATGTTGTTATTCACAACATAATTTTGTCTGTAAAGAAAATACAGTTCTGGCCCCCGGGCCTTATGTTTGACACTGCCGGTCTAAACAGAGAAAAACAGCTTTGTTTTCTTGGACTTCGGGATTCCTCTCTCTGTCCGACACTCCCTGAATGCACCGTCAGGACTTGTTTTGGTCCTGCGGGGCTGTGTCACAGCCATCCAATCAGAGACGAGAAGGGGTGCAGGCGTGTCATGTGACCCCTCCCTCTCCGCCTTGCCCATCTCCCTGAGATGCTGCGCGCGCGTCTCTCAGTAAGCTTCATTCCCTGCACGAGGACAGACTCACCTAGCTTGTCTCCGTTATCTGCGAAGCTCGTGCGATTATTTTCATCATTACTATTATTATTAATAAAGAAGAATTAAAGCGCAGAGACCCGCAGCACTGTGTGCTCCACACCGGGAGAAATAACTGAAATATATCCTCCTGCGACACACGCACCGGAGGGGGCCGCGTTCGCATTCTTCCCTTCTTACTGTCGAAAAAATGAAAACCAAATTCATCAACGGGGTTTCTTCTTCCCCCTCCATGTCGCTGGGCCTGCTGGTGACCGAGAACGCCCTGCAGGTCCAGCCAGACACCCAGGAGGACTGCGAGGAGCTGCTGCGCTCCGACCAGCCCGACCCAGAGACCCGGAGGAGGGCTTATCTGTGGTGCAGGGAGTTCCTGCACGGAGCCTGGAAGAGCCTGGCCGAGGAGCTGTTCCAGATCACCATCATCAGGTGCGGATGATCATCTGAACCGTTATTTCCGTTCATTTCCACCATCAGATGTGTGTGTCTGTGTAAACCGTATCGATGAGATCATCTCGAAAGAGCCATGTGACCCAGAGTGGTCGAAAAAGCAGAGCTCATTTCATATTCCTGTGTCAGCAGCTGCTAATGTAGTGCAGTCTGTATTCTCAGCCAGTCGGGTGACGTAGTAGAGGGCAAGTGGGAGCCCACCTCCTCCTCAGAAGAAAAACAAACTCAACAACAACTCCAGAAACTTTAACTCATTTAATTACATGTAAAGTGTCATTGTGTTACATGCAGTGTTACCTTTAATGGGTAACACTGCATGTAACTACAGAGCTGCTAGTTTTGGCGTGGTTCTTCTATAAACTGGTGACTCGATAATTTACTCACACACACGCGAGCGAATATAAATATCATATTCAGTGTCTGTGTGTGTTCCAGGGGTGGTCTGAGCAACAAGCTCTTCCTGTGCAGCCTCCCCGACAGCCTGGACTGTGTCGGGGACGAGCCGAGGAGCGTCCTGCTGCGCCTCTATGGGGCCATCCTGCAGGTGGGAGCCACATCACATGTCTCTGTTTTACTGTGCAAAATGTAACCCAGAGTCGCCACGAGGATGTAAGGAAGTAGTTCCCCCCTGGGTAGTTGTACTAGTTGTACTGCTTTTTACTCACACACACACAAATAAAAGCAGAAATGTCAAAGTGTTACAGATAAACAGCAAAATAGACGAGTGAAAGTGCCATTATGTGTGAATGTGTGTCACATGCTTATATTAGTGTATGCATGCAGTTATGCCTTCACGTGTGTGTGTGTTTGTGTGCGTGTTAGCCATTGTTGTACATGGTGATGTACCCCCATGGCTGTACATGCATGTGTTCTTTGCCGTAGGCTTCCCAAAGGAGCGTGCCTTGGGCACTCTTGTTCCCAGGTGAACCCACCCAAAAACACGGTACAGTATGAGATCTATGAAGTCTCAGCCTAATACAAAGATGTAACACACACTCATGTAGCTCAGCCGCTAGGAAGGAGAGCCAAGTCCTCCTGCCTGTCCTTCTCCTGCTCTGAATCCCTGTCCTGTGATTCGTAATCATTAAGAAGTCAGTTTCATTTTCAAGCTAGTGGACAAACAGCCTGATGGTGGCAAGTCTGCGGCTCCGATCGCATAGATCACATTTCTGCTGCCCATCAGGTGCTTTTTTCTTTTTTTTTGCATGACGTGGCTGCTGAGTCCAGAGTTCATGATTTCAGACTCATCAGCTCTTAGTTGCTGGCACTCGCCACATCGGAGTGGTTTTACTTGCAAATAGCGAGCGGCGAGAGTTCAAGGCCAGCAAGATGTTTGCACAGCATATTGTAATCTGCTGGCGGTCACAACAGAGTCACGGAGATTCAGCCACTAAATCTGGCATTTGCAGTTAAGAGTGCATTAGGCTGGCAGGAAACCTGCATTAAGTATTAACTCAACTCTGTGTACTTGCTAATGGACACGTAAGCAGTTAGCTTTTATTGCTAGAGATGTATGAGAGCACCACATCACAGAGTCCTTTAACCAAGGCAACTGAGGTCGTCTCCGCCGTGACGCAGGAAGGATTAATGATGTCTAATCAAAAAGCTAATACGGTTAGGGGACGAATGCCTTTGTCTGAGTGCACAGCTACTAATGATTAAACCCAAAATGACCACACTGGAGACTGTTTCTGAGCAATAAAGTTATGTGACGCTGACGAGCAGATGCCTGCGACTCTCAGTGAAAGTGCAGCTCTGCTCTGGTCCCGCCTTCAGTCTGAACAGTCCTCTGCACCATCAGTGTGTGTCTGAGCTCATACTGTACTGTCTGCACCGCAGGCACAGCTTTGATGTTGACGGGCGGCTTGGCGGCATGTATTCATGGATAGTTCTTCCCTTTTTCTCTTGTTGATAGATGTCCTGTAATAAAGGGGATTCTCGAGAGTCAAACAAAGAAAATCACTTCCAAGTAAGTAACAGATGCAGTTTCTCTACTCAGAGTGTACGTCCACAGCAACACTCGACTCACATGTGTGCGCCCCCCTCCCCCTCTCACTGATTTCTCTAACTCACGCTGAGGCTGAGGAGGATCCACCGGGTTTCTCTGAGCACATGGGTGGGCGGGCCTTCGGGGGAGTTCACAGGAACGGCTGAATACTTGTAGCCTGTTAATTTAACACCGGGCCCACCTGACCCTGTAGGACCCCTGAACATGTAAAGTGTTATTTTGTCTCTGAACAGCTAAACCAAAGGCACAGCGCCCGGCTGGTACAAACCTTTCTGAGGAGCAGTAGCTCCTCTTAGCATCCACAGTGTTCCTGACGACCTGAGGGTCACAGGTTAGGCCCACGTTTTCACTCATTTGGTCAAAATGCATCTTGAGACTTAATTAGACTCATCTGTTTACAGGATGTGTTTTTGTTTCCACGACATGTTCACTTCTGCGTCTTTGCACAGACTTTTTCTCTGCAGTCGGTGTGAAGACACCTTTATGAAACGTGAAAAGCTACCACCACGCTTCTGTTGACTGTGTGATCTCACATTAAACTGACATATTAATCCTATAAAATGTAATTGCCAGATTTGTGGATTTATTTCAGTAATCGTTGTTGTTGCTTTTTTGAAAATGCACCCGAGTTTTTCAAAAGTGCTTTTTGCTGCGTCTGTGCACCACAAAGGTCATTTAGTGTCATTTAGTGCCATCGTTCGCCAGCGAGGGCAGATGTTCTGGTTCGTATACAGCAGGTCAATAGTGTGTATGTTCAAAGCAGGAATCAGAACAGCGATCTAGGTTAAAGGTTAAAAAGCAAAACTGACAACAAGGAAGTTTTATTTAAATGTTCATTTAGGAAGGAGTTAAAAAACTAAAACACTGATACCATGTTAGTCATACACATATGAAAAATGTCTGATTGACACTCACCTAACAGGTGGTGATACTGCATCTTAACAAGTCGCAGCATGTAAAACACAAAAAGGAGCCGATGCAGCATTTAAGTAGCTAGAGTTACGTCTGTGACTGCAGACCTGCATATAAAGGTGTTCAAGCTTCATTACAGTAACACTGTTCTCAATGTCTTTGTTGCCTTACGTGGTGTCAACTGGCCAACAGTGAGATCAGCAAGCTCACAGTGATGTTATTGCCTGCAGCTGAATCAAAAATGTGAATGAAGCATAGTTCATACAGTCTGGGGGGTTCAGTCTGGACCCTGCCTAGAGTCACTGCAGTCCCACACACCGAGGTCACGACGTCTAAAAGAGGTGTTGCTTTGATGTTCGTTTCCAAGGATGTAGTTCTTAATTGTGCTCTTATCTTCCCTTGTAGTCCTTAAACTTCTTGGATGCAAACTCGTGGTGTAACATACACTGAAAGCGCAAAAAAAATGCACTGCAAAATAAATAAAGTCGACATGAAGCGATGATGCTGATGTTTCTGCACACGAAAAGGAAGAAACTGAGATTCTGCGTCGGTCCACGTCTCAGGAGAAGGCAGCAGCAGGTTTCACGGTCAGGTCGAGGAGCTGAAGCTCAGGATTTCAGGGTGTCAGTGGGCAGTTTGAGCCCTTGTTGGCAGAGTTTAATTCAATTTTATTTCTATAGCACCAAATCACAACAACAGTCACCTCAAGGTGCTTTACATTGTAAGGTAGACCCTACAATAATGCATACAGTGAAAAACCCAACAATCATATGACCCCCTATGAGCAAGCACTTTGGCGACAG